>CABHPQ010166450.1:3532-48604 GCA_902168405.1 Peromyscus aztecus
CCTCCTCCTCCTCCTCCTCCTCCTCCTCCTTCTCCTTCTCCTTCTTCTTTTCCTCATCTTCCTTCTCCTCCTTCTTCTCTCTCTTTTCTTCTTCTCTACCTCAAATCACTTAAAAAATACCCAAACAAAGCAAAATGAAAGAAAAAAACATTCACAAAAAATATCTTGAGATTTTTCTGTGTTGGTCAACTACTCACGGTCTTGGGGCCTTCTCTGAAGTGTGGTTAATATATGCAGCAAGACTTCATTGGATAAAACTGATTTTCCCTTTCCAAGTAGGCATAAATTTCAGACGGCTTCTTGGTTAGGGGTGGGACCTGTGTCCACTTCCACTTCTCAGTGTTGAGACCCCAACTGGCTTGAACCTGTGCAGGCTCTGTGCATGCTGCCATAGTCTCTAAGAGTTCACATGTGCATCAGTCTTGTTGTATCTGTAAGACTCTGTCTCCTTGGTGTCATCCATCATCACTGGCTCTTACAATCTCTATTCCTCTGTTTCTGTATAGATCCTTGAGTCTCAAAGGGAGAGGTTTGATGAAGACAACTCATTTAGGACTTAGTGCTCCGAAGTCTCTCTCTACACACTGTACAGTTGTGTGTCTCTGTGTTAGTTCCTATCCACTGCAAGAAAGTTTCTTGGATGTGGGTTGAGTGAGACATTGATCCATGGGTACAGCAGTATGTCATTAGAAATCATTTTATTACTTCATTCCTTTAGTAGAATAATAGTATTGGATTTTCCCCTAGGCCCATGACCTATATAGTCACAGGTTCTTGGCCACTTTAGCACTGTTAAGTATGGGTTCCCTCTTGTGGAGAGGGCCTTAAATCCAACCAGGAAGTGACTGGTTACTTCCATAATTTTGCCACTATTTTACCAGCATATCATCCAGGCAGGTTTTCACTGTAGGTTGCAGGGTCTGTAGCTGGGTGATATTTATGATTACCTTTCTCCAACAATAGTACGCACAGTACCTTCCATCACCATGAATGTTAGTCAGTAGGGGTGAAACTTCTAATTAGGCACCTGCTTGACTTCACCCTGAACAATGAAATAAATAAGTGTTGTCTTCAAGGGCCTTACTGCCAGACTGTGGAAAGCAGTCAATAGCTTTGGCACTAGCCTATGATATTGGGAGTTTCCATAGGACCCTTTTGGCCAATGAGTCAAAAACATATGACTCACTCCTGGCACTGTAGGTTTTAGTTGGTGGCATAAGATGTTTAGTTGGAGTATTATTGCCCCCAATAGATGGTGATCTCATTTAAACATCTTTCATATTTTATATATTAGTATGTATATATTTTAGGAAGCTTCTGTAGTAGTAGGTTTTCATATGCTTGTTTTTGTTTGTTTGTCTATGTATCCCTAGCTGTCCTGGAACTCAACTCACAGAGACTTACTGCCTCTGCCTCCCAAATGCTGGAATTAAAGGCATGCATCGCCATGCCTGATTTTTCTTTTTAGATTTATTGATTTTATTTTTCTGTATATAGGTGTTCACTTGCAGGTATGTCTGTGTTCCACATGTGTGCCTGGCGCCTGCAGAGGTCAGAAGGCAGGGTCAGATTCCCCTGGGAGTGGAATTACCGATACTTGTGAGTTGTTCTGTAGGTGATGAGAATTGAACTCTGGTCCTCTGCAAAAGCAGCCAGTGCTCTGAACTGCTGAGAAAGTGGACAATCTTGTCTTGTTCCTGATTTTAGTGGAAATGTTTTGAATTTCTCTTTATTTAGGTTAATGTTGGTTGTTAACTCCATACAAAAAGACTTACAGACAAAAACCACATGATCACCTCATTAAATGAAGAAAAGGTCTTGGACAAAAATGCAACATCCCTTCATGATAAAAGTCCTGGAGAGGCTAGGGCTACAAAGGACATACCTCAACATAAGAATAAAATCCATTGACAGCAAGCTAGTACTCAAATGGTTGAGACCTGATGAGTAAATCAGGATAATTTCATGTTGGATTAACAGACGAATGACCGCCATTACAACTACTTCCCTCGCAAAGGGACAGCCACACACGGCTGCATCTTCTCCTCCTTTTCCTTAGGTGTCAGACTTGGAAGTCAGTTCTTGAGTTTTGCAAAGAAGGTATGGGTCAAATTCTTGAGCAGAGAGGCAAGATGATGAGTGAGGAGCTGATAAAAAATGGTCTCAGCACCATACTGATAAAAGTACATGGCTTTTTTTCTGGGATTTTTAAAAAACTTTAAAAAGAAAGGGGGGGTCTGGGGAAAGAGCCATGCTCAACAGCTTTCAATTACCTACACATGACCACAAAGTCTAGAAATGTTTGGGGGCTGTTGCTACAGAACAGACAGTGGTACTGGAGTGTGTGTGTGTGTGTGTGTGTGTGTGTGTGTGTGTGTGTATCCTGATTTTTTTTAACTTTAGCTGTGCTTGTCAATGTTAGAAAAATGTGCCCTGATTTATCATGTTGAGTTGACATGATACAGGAACTGACAGCCATATCAGTCTAGAAATGTTAAATGCAATTGCTTTCCAACTGTATGGGGGCAATGCACTGTATTAAATATGCAAGGTCCTATCTATGTGGGTTTGATTACAAAAACTAATCAAAATTCTCTAAAAATGGAAACCTGAAGAGTGGATGATGCTGGGAGACTGACCCCTGCACAGCAGTCCACATACCTGTGCCGCCCCATACACCACCAAATAGCCACTTCCCTTGCCGAATGTCTGACTCATCTCAATGCTTCTCACCATGTGTTTCAATCCAGATCTAAACAGCACCCACTTTACTAGGTTTGGCTGTATGACTCTAGACTTAAAATCAAAATAAACAAATGCTTTAATAAACCACGTCATAACCAGGAAACATGGTAGATAGTCAATTAAAAATCATGGTTACAGGGATTATAAAGCAATTACCAAGCAAGCAAGAAGACGGGAGTTCGGATCCCCAGTTCGTGGGAGGCAGAGTCAAGTGGATCCCTGTAGCTTAATGATCAGCTAGTCTTGCCAAATCAGTGAGTTCTAGGTTCTGCAAAAGAGGCTGTGTCAAATAAGGTAGAAAGTGATTATGGAAGTCACCCATATTGACCTCTGACCTATACACACAGGCAATCAACCAACTTGCATGTACGTGTGCACATATGTACATTCCTCCCCACATATACACAGAGGTACATATGCATGCAGGAACACATGTATACATATATAATGCACCCCCCACACCCCCACACACACAGAATAACTCTCAGAAACTATTTACCAGTGTGGTGAAACACTCCTGGGATTAACTAACAGAAAAAAACATGGTTGTATTTTCACAGGATGTGTCAGAATTTCTATATGCAACTTCATCAACTATATGTGAGAGAGCTCATTTGCCCTTAGTTTCACTAGTAATGGATACTGCAGGCTTTTAAAGAATTTGATATGTGAAGATTTTCTCTAACCCCCAATACAATCTATAAGAGATATAAAGAGTTGCTAAGACAATACCTCTTTGGGAACCATTATCCCATTCAGGTTAGAGGAGATAGAGCTCAAACTAAAAAGATCTGATCCACTGGGGATCCAACAGTCTACAGGCAGCAAGCAGACCAAGAGAGAGTCTGGCTTGCAGTTCAAGTGGGGATGATCTAAGTCATCTAAGTAAAGAAAAGTGCCGCAGACAGCAGCAAACAGAGTTGTGGAGATCTTGGACCCGTGGTAGCTAGTGGCTCCTTGCCTCTGAGATTAGCATTGCTGTTGATGGCAGCAGCCAATGCTGCCAGCTCTCTGCCTTTTGTGTGTTATCCCTGTTTGTTCTGTCATTGTGCTTGGGTCTAGAGTTGTCTCTTTAAAAGCCACACCAGGGGTTGCAGTTGAGAACCAGGATGTGGGGACATCATCTAACCACGGGCTGCTTTCTGTGGAGTCTGGACCTTGTTTCTGATGAGGTTTTCTAAGGCAAAAGTTGTCCTGACCACTTCTCTAGAGTTCCATGCCTAAAGCAAACAGGATTAAACACTAGAGGGAAGAGGAGGACCAAACCATCCAGTGCTGCCTTTTGCTCACATCCTGACCATCTTGCTAATCCCCAGAGGTGGGCACTCACCACAAGGCATGGCGGCCATCTCAGTTTCCATTGCTCTTGGCATGACTGTTGAGTGACATCTCAATTATAGCCCGATTGCCCTTGATTGCAGGGACCGTCTGAACCTTTGAGAGCTCACTCTTAATCCTGCCCAGAAAACATAAGATCACATTCCAGTTTGGTGGTTGAATGTACCAGATGGTTCATGGGGCCAAGATGCTGTGGCTCATGAACTTTTGGGGGCCATGTGCTTGCTGAAGAAAACTGAGATTCAGCCACTTGGAAAAGCTGACCACAGGGCTGAATCCTTGGGGCTGTTTTCATGGAGCCTAACTTGAAGGCTGCTGCCTCACCATTAGCAAAGAAAGAGCCAGCACGGAAAAAGCCAGGACAGACTGAGGAGACCCCTCCTCAGACCTGCAGAGTCTGTCATCTGGAAGTGCCCAAGCAGCTAGAAACAGTTCATTTCAGTAGTTTCAAGCAACAACAATAATGGCTTATTTCTAGAAGCCTACTGTGTCATGTGATATTCCTTGCAATCCAGTGTGATTAGAAATGTCTCTAAAACTTCACAGATGAAACGCTTTAGACTGAAGTTTGGAGATGTAAATACTCCCAAGATGCCTCACTGCACAGGTGAGAAGGTCAAATCTGAAACTTCAAGGTTTGTAAGAATAAAAACCTTGGTTTTTCTAGCGAAGACACCTGAAAGAGCACAGAGGCTTCCAGAGAGGGTTGTAACTCTCCGACTTTCCTCACTCAGCCCCTGCATGGATATCTTAGATCTCCAGACCTTTTCCTCATTCATCATAAGCTTTTGTCTCTTATCTGAAGGAAGACAGGTAAGATGTCCTGAAGCAGAAGAACCTCACTGGACACAAAGTCCTCTGTTGGGTTTTAAAAGCAGTTCACCATTGTCATAACACAAGCCAGGGCATCATAGTTCCTGGGTTATGCTTTTCATGTACAAAGCCTCCAAGTGGAACAAACCAACTGATATTCACATCTTCATCTCAAACTTCTGACACTGGGTTTTGCAAATAGTAGGTGTGATTTTGATTCAAATACACAGAGATGTCTCTATCTCCCTACCCCATGAGCTTTAAAAAAATAGACACTAACATTTCAAAGCTAAAAATTAAAATATAGAGGAGAAAGTCTCCAGGGTCATAGTACCCACCTAAAACAGGCTTACTGAGAAAAACAAAGAATGAAGCCCTGACTCCACATGACAGCTCTAACAAGCATCAGGTGACAAGTCACAGTGCATCAGTACTGGGGGACTCCAAGGAGGATCTGTCTCTGAGGCACAATACAAAGAAAGCCTTAAAGCAGAACAGTCATAAGGAAAGGCTTCTGTCAGGCCAGACCCAGCCTAGACACTAAGTCTCACCAGGGATTTAAAGTGCATGCTACACATGCAGGCAACTGGC
Source organism: Peromyscus aztecus (assembly GCA_902168405.1). Taxonomy (NCBI): domain Eukaryota; kingdom Metazoa; phylum Chordata; class Mammalia; order Rodentia; family Cricetidae; genus Peromyscus; species Peromyscus aztecus. Next base: position 9,020 of record CABHPQ010166450.1, read on the forward strand.
ACAACCCCCACTCCAGCGCAGTTCCTAACCGTGTTGATCGGGTAACCTGCCTAAAAGCCCCAGCAGTGGGAAGTGAGCTCATGTCTAAGGATAAAGCTTCACTCCCGTGTGTATCTTCTGCCTTATTGGTGGCAGCTTCCAGCAACAGGTAAAGGTACATATCACACAAAACAAATCAGCAAAACCCTGTCAGGAGTACATCAGTAGAAACAGGCTTGGCACCTATGTTGAGAATGCAGATGAAAAATGATTATGGCCAAAACTGAGACACTTTCATAATTATATAAATAAATGATCAAATAAATCAGGAACTAGAGAACAAAAAGGCAAGTCCCTTGTAGAGTCCCACACAACATGTGTGGTGAAGGGGAGGAACCTCACCCCCACCCTCAGCGGGCAGTGCAGAATGACTTCCTTCGGAAGAGGGGAGAAGAGCAACCTCAAAGTGAAAGGTCTGGCAAACTGTCCCCAGCCAGGCATCACAGTCAGCACTGAGCATGAGCATGGATGCTGCTAACATATCTCCTAATTTGATGCTATAAAAATGGGACTTTTCTGTCTGGTTTTTCTCTCCCAAACTCATGACCATGGTCTAACTACAAGAAAAACATCAAACAAATCCAAATTTAAAGACATCTTGTCTTACTGGACCCAAAGTCCCCAGTATTATCAAAGTCATCATAAACAGGAAATCTGTTACAGCCAAGAGGGTCACAGGAAGACATTGTATCTAAATACAAATGGGTCCAAGAGAAAGGCTATATGAACCAAGCTTTAGTTAATAATAATTTATCAAGAGTGGCTTATAAACATATATTTAATGAACCATGTTAATAGAATAATATTGAGGGACTGATTATGGGGTTACAAGATTTCTGCAAACCTAAAACCATCCTAAGAATAAACTTTATTAATAAACACATTAAAGAATGCTTAGATGACATTTATAATAAGCCAGGCAAGCAAGAAGGAAATGGAGTTACCTCATGTCTTAGTCAGTGCTCTATTCTTGCGAAGAGGCATCATTACCACAGCAATTCTTATAAAAGAAAGCAATTAATTGGGGGCTTGCTTGCAGTTTCAGACGTTTAGTCCATTATCAGCATGGCGGCGAGCAGGCAGACATGATGCTAGAGAAGGAGCTGAGAGTTCTACATCTCATTCTCCAGGCAGTAGAAAGAGAAAGAGCCACTGGAACTGACTTGAGCTTCTGAAACTCCAAAGCCCACTCCCAGTGACACATTTTCTGCAGCAAGGGCTTACCTACCCAATAAGGCCACACCTCCTAACCCCTCTCAAGTTGTACCACTCCCTGATGACTAAGCATTCAAACACATGTGTTGTGGGATAATCTTTTTGTACACTGTGAAGATGTGTCTGTACTGAGGCACCTTCTGATTATTTAATAAAGAGCTGAACAGTCAATAGCTAGTCAGGAGAGGATAGGCAGGATGTCCAGGGAGAGAGGAACTCAGTGGAAAAGCCTGGCTCAAGGGATTCACCAGCCAGACATGGAGGAAGTGGGATGTTCTGTACTGAGGAAAGGTAACAAGCCACATGACAGATCATAGATTAATATAATTTATTTTAAGTTTTTTATTTATTTTATTAAATTAGTATAAGTTTTATATTATTATATTATATTAATAATTTTATTAATTAATATAAGTTAATTTAAGAGCTACTTGAGAATAAGCCTAAACTAAGGCTAAGCTTTCATAGTTAATAAGAAGTCTCCATGTGATTATTTGGGATCTGGTGGTCCAAAGAAAGGCCAATTATATATATGAGCCTATGAGGGTCATTCTTATTCAACCACCACACCTTATTAAGAATCTTAAGATGGATGTCATGCTTCGTATCTTTAATTCCAGCACTCAGGAAGCAGAGGCAGGCAGATCTCAGTGAGTCTGAGGCCAGCCTGATCTACATAGTGAGTGTCTAACCAGTCAGGGCTATATACTGAGACCTCTCAAAAACAAAAACAATATGTATGTATATGTATGTATATATTTTTTCTTCATCAACATAATTTTATACCTGGGAAGGCAACCTATTTAAATGAAAGAGGTACATTTTTCTGATACAAAATCCCAAGAAGTTAACTATCAGCAGTATTGCACTACTGTAAGGCAGAAGGACATCAGCCAGGCTGGAGGAACAGTGTTAGGCAGAGATGCAAGTCGCCACAGAGAGAGTCAAGAGTTGATGAAAAGGGAATGGATGAAGGTTTAGGAATTACACTTGAGCACTCTGCTTATATTGTGTGTAAAGTTAAGGAGTGATGGTGTATAGGATAGAATTAGGAATACACCTCTGCAAGGTGCTCATACTACATATGTAGTGACTGAACTCTATTTAAAGGTAAACATTGACTCATTAAAATGCATTTTAAAATCTAGGGCAGCGGCTAAAAGTGAAGGGAGAACAGAACAGAGTGTAAATAATGGGTCACTATCTTGAGGGGTGTCTATACCCTCACAGACCCTGCAGCATTATTCACAAGGGCTAAGACACAAAAACATCCCAAATGTCCACAGACAGACAAAGAAATGGTGGTGTGTCCGTACAATGGAACATGGCTCGGCTCTAAAATAAGGGAGGTCGACAATTTTACAAACACAGGCGAACCATTCACTGATGCTCACACATGACGAGCTTTTCAGACATTTCAGATCTAAACCGTGAGACACAACAGGAGGCTGCAGTTGCACTACATCTTACTTGACATCCTTCAACACCGAACCTTACACACCTTTAGTACAAATAACAACGACACCGGTGATTTTACATCAAGAGGACAGTAGGCAGCCCTGGGAGGTCTTGCATAGGCTTGTGGCTTGGAGTACAGTGTTGGTTCATGAGCACAAACTTTCCTCTAGGCTCATCATGCAATATACACCAAGCAGTGACAAATTTCTGTATTTCAATCATACCTCAAGGAAATGATTTTAAAAGTCAATATTGAAGGACCTAGAGAGACGGCTCAGCAGTTAAGAGCACTTTCTGCTCTTCCAGAGGACCTGGGTTCTGTTCCCAGCACCCACATGGCAGCTCCCGATCATCCATAACAACAGTTCCAGGGGACCTGATGCCCTCTTCTGGGCTCTGTGGACACTGCAAGCACATGGTAGACAGAGTTACGTGTTGGCAAAATGCTCATGCATATAAAAATAAGTGGTTTTAAAAGACAATATTGAAGATCAATTGTTACAATAAAAAGTTAATTATTCTTACAAAGATTGAAGAAGGCAAACTTAAATGCGGAACTAAATGAACACAGTGAGCAAGTTCACAGGTTTTAACCTAGTTGACTAAATAATAATGTTAAGCATAAACAGTTTCAATACTTCCGTGGAAAGGACAGAGCTGGACAAAAAGCAAAACCAGAAACTCACTCTGAGTATCAAAAAGTCTTCACATAAAGCAGAAAAACAGAAGCATACCAGACCCTGTTGGTAGGGTTGCAGGTGAGCAGGCCCTGAGGGTGTGAGAACAGAAGAGCTGACCCGGCCCCCCCCCCTCATCTGCCATGTGGTAGCATGGGTGAGGGAAAGATGCCCTCCCCCATCCCACTCCTTGCCACCTGCAGCAGACAGGAGAGCTGGCCCTAGGATTATGGTCAGTGGCAGAGCTGGCTCTGCCCTTCACTGACTGCAGCACACAGGAGAGTGGACCCTGCATCTCCCCTGGGCAGCACATTAAAGCTGACCCTGTTGGTAGGGCTACAGGTGAGCTAGGCCTGAGGCATGAGAGCAGGAGAGCTGACCCTGCCACCCCATCGCCTGCCATGTGGTGGCATGGGTAAGGGAAAGATGTCCTCCTCTCCTAGCCTAGCCCCTTGCTACCTGCAGTGAAAGCTGGCCCTGCACCTCACCAAATGCAGCGCTTGGGAGAGTGGGCCCTGCACCTCACCTGGACAAAACAGTAGCATGGCCCTGGTGGTGTGGGTGTGGGTAAGCCTGCCCCGAGGGCATGAGAATAGGAGAATTGGCCCCAAGCCTTGCTGCCTACTACAGTGAGTGAGCCAGCCAGCGCAGTGCTGGAGAGCTTCCCCTAATGGAGTCAATGAGGGAAAGCTGGCAGGCTGACCAACTCACTTGGACCCAGAACCAGGGCTATGAGTTAGCCTACTCCAATATTCACCTCATCAAGGAACTAGAGGAGCAGGTGAAGGGGCTGGACCTGCAGATCCAAAGCTGCAGGATCTCCATGACACAGGGCAACAATAGGATATCCAAGAGGAATCCCAATGAGGACCCAGCATCGATAGCGTAGCAGAAGCTAGAGGCCTTGATCCAGACCAGTGACTCTTGGCAATGAACACTTGCAAGTAAAGATGTATGGACAAAAAAAGATACATACCATAAAAACAATAATTAGACCGGATCTAGGGTAGTCATATTAATATATTTAAAGTACATGTTAGGCTGGAGAGAAGGCTCAGCAGTTCAGAGCAGCGACTGCTTTTACAAAAGACCCAAGTTCAATTCTAGCACCCATGTCAGGTGCGTCACAACTCCAGGTGGTCTAATGTCTATGATTTCCTTGAGTAAAAAAAAATCTCCTGGGACTATAGAACTTTCTGAGTCCACTCACTCAGCAACAGAGTTGCAAGAGTCCTTGTTTTCCTTTTTACATTTTTGAGAATTTCATGTATGAGCACTGTATTGATATCATTTCCACCTTCCAACTCCTCCCTGTCCCCTCCACTCCCTCTCATTACCCTTGACCCCTTCTTCATTATTATTGTTTCATATGCACATAAACACATGTGGTTATGTGAAGACAACCTGCTGAGTCCATTTAGTGTTGCTTGTTGCAAGCCATTATTAGGTCTGTCCACGTGGGACTGGATAGCTCATCAAGAAGGTTGTCCCTGGGGAAGACTGATTCTCCCCCTTTCGGCAACCCTTAACCACCTGTAGCTCTTCATCTAGGGGTGCAGCTTTGCGAGATGTCATCATGCAAGTTGGTATGTCAACTGGTGTTGTCAAGGTATGGGTCTTATTTAGGGGACCATATTGTTGACAGTTCATGGATATCATATATCTTGTGTTAAACTTCCTGGTCCTCTGGCTCTTACGATCTTTCCACCCCCTTTTCCATGATGTTCCCTGAGCCTTAGGCGTGGGGGTGTTTAACCACAATTGGTACACCTACAACACAACCCCCTGCCTGAGCAAAAAATGCACAGGATCCAAACAATCAGGGTGGTGGGGAGAAGGGCACATAAGCCCCTACCTCTAGCTGAGAAGCTGTTGTTAGGTGATGGCTGCTAGGGGAGGGAGAGTAGTTTATCTTTAGGGGTGTCCACTGGCAGGTGACTCATGCCTTAGTGGATGAACTCACACCCATGAGCATTTGGGCTGCACTAATTAAACACAGTGGGTTATTCTAAAAAAGAAAAGAAAACAATAGAATTTGGAAAGGAGATGTGTTGGGGACAGAGGAAGTCAGAGAGAGGGAACTGAGGGTAGATATGGATCAAGATATATTGATTGTATACATGTACGGAATTTTCGAAGAACAAATAAAAACGTATTAACTCTAAAATGTAGACGTTATCAGGCGAAGAGAAAAACAATGCACCACAAAGAATGAGTTTTATCGCACACAAATTTGAAAACAACGCAACAGAAAGCAAACAGAAGAGACCCAATAACTGAAAGGAGGTAGTCCATCCTTCAGAAGAAGGCTCTGTCCCCACCAGCCATGCCATCCAGGTCACTGACGGCCTCAGGCAAGCCATTTAGAGTTGCAGTTCACAAAAATGTACCAAAGGAACAAAACAAGCAAAAGAGCCAAGAACACCTTCAGCTCTAATGAAGTCACAGGAGTCTTCTTTCCATGTGCTAAGCCCATGGTTACAGGCCAGCACTGCAGACCTTGGGCCAACATCACCAAGTCCTTTCCCTTCAGCAAAGTGAGGGTGCTATTTCAGCTGTTTTAAGCAGCTTATCATGATTTTGTGAAAGTCTGGCCTCAAGACTTTGGATCCCTTCTTAATAACATTTAATGCTACCATCATGTAATTGGATCCATTTTGTCAGTGTAGTGGGAATATCAGCAAACTGTAACTCTTTCCCTGTCTTCTGGCATTCACACCCTCCAGTTCCAGGATCCAGCACACCAGGAACCTGAAACAGGGAACTACCCCAATGCCACACTGCAACACACCCACCCAGGCCCCCACTCAGAGAGCACAGGACCTCTGCAGGGCTTCTCAGAGCCTCAGCCTTGACCCCCCCCATCCCCACCACGTTGTAGAGTCTCAACTTGTGCATGGGGCAGTCTGGGAAACACAATCATATAGGAGATGGTACTTCTTACACAGGTTACCCCCTCGACATTAAGGGCCTGGCACCTTGCCACCCAGCTAGCAAGTAGCCTCATTGTTATTGAAACCACGTGTTCATTAGCAAGGTTGGCACCAGCTCAAGCTCCACTGTCCGAAGTTGGTTGTATTCCATTCTCGTCCAGACAACGGGGCACTGTAGGACAGTTTGGGCACGGGAACAAACAGTCTTGTTTGACGAAATTCGAGTCTTCAACTGCTAGAAACATGATCCAGTTTCTATCTTGACACATGTCTGCACTGATGTTTCAGAGAGAGACATGTTTTGAAAGAAAATACCACTCTTTCAGTGCTATCTTTGCAAAATTGTACTTAATTTTTTTTCCATGGCTTACAGGAACGGCCAGAGTCCCTGTTTCTTGCTGAGCTAATCACTTCATCCCTGGAGATTCGTGCAGAAGTGTTTCACTTAACATAAAGGAGTGACTCTGGATGGTTGCTTTCAATTAGGAAAGCCTGAGAGAGTTCTAAGAACGAACAGTGCTCGCTCTCTTCTTTAAAAGGAAGGGGGAGGAGTGAGCAGACATGAGGGAGGGAAGGAAAGAGAGAAAAGAAAAAGAATATAAGGGGGCATGGAGATGGGGAGACCGAGTGAAACCATCAATTTCTCAGCCTTCTAGAAATGTGTGCACCACGCGCACTTCATTCTACTCTGGTAGAAAGGCACGCAGGAAACTTACACGTCGTTTCTAATTATTATTTGTGCTTATACTTGTGTCTCACATGCAGGTCAAACAGTGTAGACTTTCTTATATTCTTTCATGGGGAAGGAAACCCAACTTGGCCCCACAAAATTGCCAAAATACGTATTTAAATCTTTTTGTTGCATTTTTTTTTACAGAAGCAATCCTTGTAGTCTACATGTGTTTAAGTCCTATCCTGCATGTAGGGCATGATAAGCAAGTGGGATTTTATCCATTTAGAAAGGTACACAGTGGTAAACAGCTTAAGTATCTTTGTGTTTGCTGCTGGAGATAGGGGCCTTGAAGATCAGAGTTTACTCTGTATGTTCTGTGAGATACTATAATGCCCCTATGGAGAGAAAGAAATCTATTAAAATATTTTTTTCAGAAATTTGAAGATGACCCAACCTCACGCTGAAGCAGCCATATTACAGCCCAAAAGAAACAGGACTCTCAGGTCAGTGTAAAAGTACCAGCCAATTAACTACACTGAGGAGCAGAGCGCCCTACCAGAGATGGTGTGTTCTCCCTGGGAAGATGGCCGAGCCAGCACTTTATTACCCAACAAGGAATGGGGAAAGCAGCCATGAAAGGAATTAAACATTAATTTTCATACTGAAATCATTGACCACATGGGAAAGGCCACACCAGTTTGCACAAGCGCACTCACATTCAGGGGTTCAGTTTATTTCTCTCTTGACTGGTGTTGAAGGGTGAAGTCCTTACAGGACAGTCAGCCTTGAATAGTCCCCATGGCTCCGTTCTGACCACTGTCCTGAGGGCTGGGAGGAAACCCCAACTTGCTACGCTAGTGCTTCCTGCTTCTAAGCTCTGGATCTTCCCTGTGCTTTGAGCCCTGGCAGAGCAGACAAAGGTTCTGCTCAAATTCAACAAAGCAAAATTTGATACCAGAAGGCGCAGTCCCCTTTCTTCAGCTAAGCGAGGGTTAACACTGGCATCCAGTGTGCTAAATGTGTTCATTTATGCATGTGCTTGCATGTCCAGTTGCAACCACTGGGCCTAGGCTCTTTGTCCCTATGACCTTTTGCAGGAGGCGAAGAAAGACGTCCATTGTTTTCTTCCACTGGGTGAGTTTAAAAACATTGTTCCCCTAACAACTGAAAAGGCCAGTCAGAAAGGGAATGACGAGGACAAAGACTAAGTGTTCTCCCCCAGGGAGGACTCCACATAAAGTCAGCCACAAGACAGCAGCTGCCTTAGAAACTGTACCCATGTGTGTGAGAGATGCCATGGGGTGACAACTGTAAGGGTTAGCCCCCACTCAGGCTCTTGTGCATGCTTCCTAAACGGTGGCATTGTTACTCTCAAGCAGAAGTGGACAATAAGAGAATCATGTGAGTCTATGGTGGGTTGGGAAAGAGAGAAATTAATCAGCTGACTGCTGCTGTAGCATAAATACCTAACACAATCAACTTACCAAGGGGAGAGAGGACATTTTGGCTCACAGCTATGGAGGTTGCACTTCTGGTTAATTGACCCTGTTGCTGTTGGGCCTGTAGCAGGGCAGCAAGTCACAGCAGGGAGTATGTGGCAGGGCTTATGAAAGTCAGGTGGTTGATGGAGTTTGGGCTGAAGTCTGAATCACAGAAGGCCTAGTGTGTCCTTGAACTCTTCCTGGGATTATTTTCCCAATACCAGAATGTGTAATTTGGGTAGATATACTTAGAAGTTGGCAGGATTCTCACATTAATTCCCTGACCTGTGGAGTGAGGGCTATTATGGTTGGAAAAGCTAAATGGATGCCTTTGGATTTGCCTCTGCCTGGAAAAACAGTGAACAAAAACAATTTTGCATCCTTGGAGGAATCATGGAAATTAGTGCCACCGTCAAGGACTTGAAAGACACAGGAGTGGTGGTTCCCACCACATCTCCCTTTAACTTTCCTATCTGGGCAGTGCTGAAGACAGATGGTTTGTGGACAATGACAGTTGGCTATTGAAAATGTAATCAGATAGTGACTCCAACTGCAGCTGCTGTACCAATTGTGGTGTCCTTACTTAAGCAGATTAACACATCTCCTGGTATATGGTATGCAGCTTCTGATCTTGAAACGCCTTTTTCATAAGTACCTGGCCATAAGCACCACCAGAAGCAATTTGCTTCCAGTTGGCAAGGCCAGCAGTATACCTTTAAGTTTTACCTCAAGAATATATTAACTCTCCAGCCCTGTGTCATAACTTAGTTCAAAGGGATCTTGATTGTCTGTCTCTTCCACAAAATATCACACTGGTGCACTATATTGATGACATTATACTGACTGGACCAAGTGAGCAGGAGATAGCAACTACTTTTGACTTGTTGGTAATATATCTGCACATCAGAGAATGGAAAATAAATCCAACCAAATTCAAGGGCCTCAATAAAATTTTTAGAAATCCAGTGGTGGGGAACATACAGATGTATTCCTTCTAAGATGAAGGATAAATTATTGCACCTACCCGATCCTCAAGAAAGAATCATAATGCTTTGTGGGCTTGCTTGAATTCTACAGACAGCACATTCCTTACTTAGGTGTGTTACTCTGGCCCATATATCAAGTGACTCAGAAAGTTGCTAGTTTTGAGTGGGGCTTGGAACAAGACAAGGTTTTTCAACAGGTCCAGACCACTGTGCAGGCTGCTCTACCATTGGACTATATGGTCCTGCAGACCTGATGGTACTTGAGATGTCAGTGGCAGATAGAGATGCTGTTTGGAGCCTTAGAAAGCTCCTATAGGTGAATTACAGAGGAGACCTTTGGGATTTGAAAGCAAGGCTCTACCATCATCTGTAGACAACTATTCTCCCCTTGAGAGATACCTCTTGGCCTGCTATTAGGCCTTAGTGGAAAATGAACATTTGACAATGGGCCACCAAGTTACCATGCAACCTGAGTTGCCCATCATGAGCTGGATGTTATCTGACCCACCAAGTCATAAAGTTGGATGTGCAGAGCAATAATCCATTATCAAATGGAAGTGGTACATATGTGATTGGCCCTGAGGGCACAAGCAAGTTACATGGAGAATTTGCCCAGATGTCTATGGTTTCTACTCCCATTACAAAGCCATCTGCTGTCAAGCATGTACCTATAACCTCACTGGGTGTGCTCTATGCTCAATTGACTATGGAAGTGAAAACTAGGGCCTGGTTTACTGATGGTTCTGCAGACACTATCCAGAAGTGGAAAGCTATATCATTACACCCCCTTTCTGAGCAACCTGAAAGACACTGGCACAGGTAAATCTCCACAGTGAGCAGAACTTTGGGCAGTGCCCATGGCCATATATTTTGTTTGGAATGAGAAATGGCCAGGTGTATGATTGTTTACTGATTCATGGCTGTAGCCAATGGATTAGCTGAATGCAGGGACTTGGAAAGAACATGATTAGAAAATTAGTGAGAAAAACATCAGGGGAAGAAATATGTGGATAGATCTCTCCAAATGGGCAAAATGTGTGAAGAAACACCATGACAAAGGCAACATATAGAATAAAGAGATTATTAGTCTTACAGTTTCAGAGGGTGAGTCCATGACTCTCATGGCAGGGAGTATGGCAGCAGGCAGGCAGCTGCTGGCCCTGGAGCAGTATTTGGAAGCTTACATCTAACCCCAAAGAGAAAGCAAAGAGAAAGAGAGCTAACTAGGAATGGAATGCATGGGCTTTTGAAACCCCAAAGTCCATGCTCAGTGATACACCTCCCCAACAAAACTATACACATCCTAATCCCTCCCAAACAATTCCACCAATTGGGAACCAAGTACTAAAACATATGAGTCTAAGGGGGTTTATTCTCATTCAAACTATCACACACGGCTAGACCTCAAATAGAGAGAAGATCATAGTCCCATCATTTGCCTCAAGGGCATACCCTCTATGGCCTAAAATCTTCTTAGGCCCTATCTATTAAAATTTTCCATTACCACATGGGTGTTTGGGACACATTGCTAATTAACTATAGTACAGAGATAATACTAGATTAACTTGCAGTATGTAGCACTGTGGATGGACAAAAAAATCTAGCTGTTTCTCAGCTTTCAGGCTGACAAGAGATAGCCTATGATAAAAGTTTGTTCTGATACTTTCATGCAAACTCGTATCATCAGTGGGCCCACACAACCTTCCTCTTTCTGGATGCAAATGATGCTCCTTTTATGGAAAGACAGGAGTGTGTTTCCCCTCCCCTTAAACCTTGCAGGCCCTGTGGCTACTTTGATCAAAAAACTATTGAAAAATATTCTGGGACTTCCAAGCCTACACACAAAAAGGCCAGGGAGCTTTTGCTTCCTCCCACAAGGATTCCATGAAGCCAGACTTTGCAATCTAAGACCACCACTTATTGAGAAGGGAACCAAGGAAAGCTAAGGCCTGAGGACCCAGCACTGACTGCAGTTCCAGCCATCTCCAAGGACAGAAGTCTCGCCCTGCTGAGGAGCTGTTGGCTGCAATGACAGCTTGTGTGTGGTTTCCTATGCAGTAATCGATAATTGAAACTATTCTTCCAAGTGGAGTTTTTGCCTATTTGGCAAAATGACAGCTCCACACTTTAAATGGAACACAGCTTAACATATAGGTATTTGTTGATAAGGTTGTGGGTTGTCTTATTTGTGGGTGAGTGGAAACTGGACATTGAACAGTTCCCATTAAAATATATTTGAATGAGCTTAGTAAAATCTGAATTAAATTACTTTAAGAATGCACACGATTTGTCCAATGAGAGAAAGTTTTTGGCATAATGTTTTAGGATGTCATCAGTTCCAAAGAGCAGTTTGAAGCTTTCTTGTGCTTGGGGGTGGGGTGGAAGTCTTGAAGCTTCCCCTTGGTCTCCGAAGGTCAGGGTCGAGCCCCTGAAATACTGAGTTAACAGACAGATAGCAACAACTGACTGCAATGTTCTCACTTAGAAGAACGTAATAGCAGGAAACCCTGGAGTAATCCAAAGGTTTCTACATCTTCTTCACAAAACAGACACAGAGTAATACCACAGGGGTAAAGGCTGTGCTGTGTAGGTGATGTGGCCTTCATGGCAGTCTGCTGTGGTCATCTCCACCCGGGGTCTTCTTTTTGAACAAAGAGTTTCCCTGGGTAGAAAGGTGGAGCGGCCAGGAAAGAAAGCCTGTGCCTGGATGTGTGTTTCTGCTACTGATGTAGATGAATGTACAGTTCAGTTTTTACTGAAGAACCGCTTTTCAGGGCCCCTCTGTGCATACAGAGGTCTGTATTTTCTTTCTAACTGAAAATACACAAAATAAATAACATTTAAGGTGGGATATTTTTACTCTTCCACTTCAGCTAATGTATTCTGCATGCTGACTGACCAAAGTTTTCAGAAAGGAAGCATTCTCTAATTTTTCTAGGACTATTTACCACAAAACTTCAAACCCATTCTGAGTTAAAGGCGTGAAAACAAAACAAAAAACCCCTCATCTACCCAGCACGTGGTTTGGTTAGCTCACTGACAATTTTGTTTCTGTATCAAAATCACTTCCTCTGGAATGATTTGAAGTATAACCAAGGAAACATATTTAGCCATAAATATTTTTGTGGATTTTTTAGATAAAAGATAAAAATTATTTTAAAACAAAACCACAGTATTACTATTATACCCAAAAATGTTGACAGTAAATAAATATTTAACAGTTTTAAGTATCCTGCTAGTATTTAAAGGATGTTTTTGTTTAATTGTTGGGCTTTTGATTGCTAGTTTGATTTTCTTTGAGACTCAAAACTCCATTCATTAGGACAGATTGGCCAGCTTTTTATTTGCTTCATTTTTTTGTTGTTGTTGTTTTCTTTTGTTTATTTCTCATCTGTAAGATGTTCTTGCTTTTTCTCTCTTGCAGTCTGGGTTTTGAGGACAACAACCCACATAATATGAGGAAAGAGAGGTGTATGTATGTGTTCATGCGGTTATATGCAGGGGAACACGTACGTGGAGGTCAGAGGTCAACATCTCGTCTTCTTCAATTGGTTTTCCACCTCATTTTTTGAGACAGGGTTTCTCATTAATTGTTTCTCTTTCTATGTATGACATTGATTATTGGTTTTCAGAGCCCCTCTGTGCACACAGAGGTCTGTATTTTTTCTTTCTAACTGAAAATACACAAAATAAATAGCATTTTTACCCTTCCGCCTCAGCTAGGGTATTCTGCGTACAGACTGACCAGTGGAATTCCCTAGCTAATTTTCCTATAGGGTTACTGGCCTTTTATATTTCTACTCTTAGAAGTTCATTTTATGTAAGAAGAGATAGTGTTTTGTTGTGACATAATTGCACTTTTTGTTTTCACGGTGGATGTTTCGTGTCCTGCAGCATCTATATGTGTCTGTGTTCTCAAACACCTGCCTCTACAGCCATTCTAGGGCAATTCAGAAAGACCCCACATAGCACTTTCCAGAACTTTGAAAGCCAGAGATCTTTTTCACATCTAAATCTCTATACTTGAAATTCATTTTCGGTATGTGGACAGGATCTGCTGTATGTTAGCATCCAGTTTTCCCAATTTTCTCTCACTAGTCTGCATGTGTAGTAGAGCCTATTTTTGGATTTTCAAAAATTCTGATCCATTGATCTGTTTGTCCGGTTTGAACTAGCGCAGATCTTGCGACTGCTGCCATGTCTCTGCGAGTTCACATGTGCATCAGTCCTGTTGTGTATGGAAGACACTGTTTCCTGGGAGTCATCCATCACCTCTGGCTCTTAATTCTGCTACCTATTTGGCATCGATCTCTGAGCCTTGAGGGGAGGGCTTTGATAAAGACATTCTATTAGGACTGAGTGTTCCAAAGTCTCTCACTCTCTAGACATTACCCAGTTGTGGGTCTTGTACTAATTTCCTTCTACTGCAAGAAGCTTCTCTGATGAGGGTTGATCAACGCACTAGTCTATGGGTATAGCAGTATGTAACATGAATCTTAAAAGGACTTATAATAATAAAAAAAAAAAACCCAGAGCCAGATTTTTGGGATGAACGCTGAAAGATCAGAGAAGCAGAACAGCCAGACACTAGTTTACCTCTATCAAATCCTCAGCCTCAAGAGAATGAGTTCCTGTTTCCTCATGCCTTATACATCTTTATGTGTCCTGCCATATTACTTCCTGGGATTAAAGGTGTGTGTCACCACTGCTTGGTTCTGTTTCTCTCATGTAGCCCAGTGTGGCCTTGAACTCACAGAGATCCGCCTGCCTCTGCTTTCCCAAGTGCTGGGATTAAAGGCTAGTAGCTGGCTCTGTCCTCTGATCCCCAGGTAAGCTTTATTGGGGTACATAATATATCACCACAGCAGTATGCCATTAGGAGTCATTTTATTGCTTTGTTCCTTTAGCATAATAGTATTTTGTTTTCCCCTGTGCCCATGACCCATGTAGTCTCAGGTTCTTGGCCACTTTATCACTGTCAGGTATGGGTCCATCTCATGGAGAGGGCCTTAAATCCTACTTTTAAAAAGTGGTTGGTTGCTCCCATGCCATTTGTGCCACTATTGCACCAGCATATCTTGCAGGTGGGTCACCATTGTAGGTCACAGGATTGGCAGCTGGATGATGTTGATGATTACCTTTCTCCCATAGTAGTGTGGAGAGTGCCTTTTAGGACCATGAATGATAGTCAGTAGAGGTGAAACTTCTAGTTGGGCACCAGCTTGACTTCTCCATGTCCAATGACATGTTATCCTCAGCAATAGGCCCTTACTGTCAAATTGTAGAGAGCAGCCAATAGCTTAGGCGGCAGACTGTGGTGTTTGCAGGAGGTCCATGGAACCCTTCTGCTTGGCTAAAATGTTAAGCTGTCACTTTTTTGTCAATCCTTTCATTCATTAATTTTTAGTATTTTCAAAGTTTTCTTCTTTCTCTCCTGATTATACTAGAGTTGTATCTGAGGTGTTCATGTGCAGCTGCATTTTTAAAAGTCTGTATTTCAACACAACTTCCTTTCCAATTCTTTTTTCTTACTAATCTTTATTTTTCTCCAGTCTCATTTCTTAGTTTTTCTAACTATTATGTGTTTTGCTACTATTATCAGTATCTATCACCTATCATTTTCTTCCCCATCTATCATTTCATATCTATTATTTCCTTCAGATCTACTTTGAACTCTTATGTGAAGGTTTTATCTACTTTGTGGCTATCTTTTTGGAATACCTTCAATGTTTGAAAACAGATCTCTGTTGTAGAATATTATTTTAAGGTGTGTTACTTCTGTTTGTGTTGTATTTGTTTAACTTGTGAAGCTGTGTTACTGTGTCTGTGTAAAACACCTGATGGTATAATAAACAGCTGAATGGCCAATAGCGAGGCAGGAAAAAGGATAGGCGGGGCTGGCAGGCAGGAAGTATTAATAGAAGGAGAAAGCTGAGAGAAGAGAGATCTAGGAGCAAGAGAAGGAGGAGGACATCAGGACACAGCCACCCAGCTACACAACCAGCAACAGAGTAAGAAAGAAAGGTATACAAAAATAGAGAAAGATAAAAGCCCAGAAGCAAAAGACAGACAGGGATAATTTAAGTTAAGAAAAGTTGGCAAGAAACAAGCCAAGCTGAGACTGGGCATTCATAATTAAAAATAAGCCTCCGTGTGTGATTTATTTGGGAGATGGGTGGTGGGCCCCACAAAAGAGCAAAGAGTAAAGAGCAAAAACAACCAACAACAGATCTCCTTGTTTGTTTTTGTTGTTTTCCTCTCTTGTCTTGCTTATAGTAACTTTAGATAGGACCTATTGACCATCCTTTTGTGTTGCTCATGTCGAAGTGAGGTTGATGTTTTTATACTTTTACAATAGTAGTGATAACCCGGCTTAACACTCTCCAGCCACTTGTGTTTGTTGTGTTGAGGGAGGGGGCACTTCCATGAAGCATCTGAAAACATGGCTCATCCTTTCTGAGATGCGCCCCCTATATGCCTGCACGTTACTGTTTCCCCTGTTCCTATTGGCCTCATCCTCTTCAGTTTAAGTGCGTTCCCCTCTCTATTCAAATCAAATCCTATCCACATATCTACAGGAAAGTTAAGAGAAAATAAAAGCTAAGAATCTGATGAAACATCAGCTAAAGCTTGCTATGTGCCACAGCCTGTGAGGCTGATGTTTAGTGTTCTATGTGTGCCTTTTAACACTCCAGGTGCTGAGACATGGCTATGTGAAGGCTCAACGGATGCTATCATGTTAAACACTTTACATCTTTATATAGCCATTCTTTTTACGGCTTTAGATTTCTCCTTTTTTTGTCATGGAACAGCTCCTTGGGGCAGTATGCATTGTGGGAGAATCTATTCAGCCGTTGGTAACAGTTTCCCATAAACAGATATCATTGCTTTATTGTCAGACTAAATGAATTACTATCTATAATATACATAAAAGAATTAGTGGAAGTTTGGTGTGGAACTTCTCCTTTGCTTTCTAGCCCTGCTGAGGGGATTCCCCCATCCCTATATACTTACTTACTGCTATATACTTACTGCTGTATACTCAGTATTTAGGCTGTGTTCCTTACACTTCTAAAGGATGATGGTGTTTGTGGGTTTCACTCTGTCATTGACTTTCTACTGTCCCACTCAGTCTAGTGCCTTTTTACATCACTCTCCCTACAGCCATATACTGATTGTCTTGTTTCAATCTTATAGGGACATAGAAAGTACCAGATGTGTCCAATCTGCCATCTTCTTACAATGTGGCAGCTATCTGGCTGTTACTCATTTTCCTATGAAAATATCATCAGGGTTCAGTGTCTTCTTGAATTCCTAGAATGCCAGGGGACTTACTATGACTTATCACACAGCACTTAGTGTTTTATATTGTTTGTTTTTGGATAGGTAACAGTAGATACCAAAATAATTCAAGGTGGCTAGGATCAACCACTTCTATAGAAATGTCTTATAAGTCTGTAATTAAAAAAAAAAACATGTTTCTACATGTTCCTTACAGTTATTTCACTAGTGTTTATTGGATGGTAATCACAAAACAGTTCGATAACTAGCTCTTTAATTTTGGTAAAGTCCAAGCTCTCTTTCTTTTTTGACACACTGACCAAAGTCGTTACGAAAATACACTCAAAGAAGCCATGATGTTTCAGGGTTAGGATTTCACAATGGGCACCAGGAACAAAAAAATCCTCTTGAAACAATGATGGCAATGATGTAAGAGTTGGATTTTTCAAAGTATATAGGGATGGGGGATCCCCTCAGAGGGGCTATAAAGCAAAAGTGAAGTGAAGTCTGTTGAGCTACACAATAGAGAACCATTCTGAAATACAGCCCAGGACAGGACTTCTGCCATCTGCACAGCCAGCTGGCCCAGAGCAGGGCATCTTCTGTACTCTCCAGCCTGTTCACAAATTAGAATCACCTGAGTGGCAAGCCATAAATAAGGGATTGTCCTGGTGGCCTTAACTGATACAGGAAGACTCACCCTTTGGTAGCAGTCCAGATCAGAAGGGCATGGCAGAAGGAAGATCATCCATCTTTGCTTGGCCTTTTCTTTGCTCTGTAACGGCTACTGCTGATTCTCTTGATCATTTCAGAACCCATGTTTCCAGGCTTCCATCACTGACTCAAGACCAGCAATTCTCTACAAACACTCTTGGGTTTCAGCATCAGATTGGGACTGCTAGAGGCACCCAGTCTCCAGGACCACTGGGTTCCTAGCCTCTCAGTTGTTAGACATCAGCTGTTACAGTTTTAACGTAAGTGGATTTAATAAGTTACATGTATACATGTCTCTAAATATATTTTATAAATTTATACATAAGTGCTGGATAGTTTTTGCCAACTTGACACAAACTGACATCATTTGAGCAGAAAGTGAGCCTCAACTGAAAAAAATGCCTCCATACTATCGGCCAATAGACAAGTCTGTGGGACATTTTCTTGATTAGTAATTGGTGTGGAGGTCCAAACTCACTGGGGGTGGTGCTATAGGAAAGCAGGCTGAGGAAGCCATGAGGAGCAAGCCAGTAAGCAGCACTCCTCCATGGCCTCTGCTTCACTTCCTGCCTCTAGGTTCCTGCCTTGAGTTCTTGCCCTGACTCCCTCAGTAATAGACTGTGACATAGGATATATGAGCCAAATCTGCATTTAATTTGATTCAAGAATTTGAATTTCCCTTGTTATTCATTCAGTGTCACTCTGACATTTATTCCATCTTCTGTACTGTATCATTTCTGTAGTGTCTCTTGCTACTGATGTCCAGGGTTGACCGACTGTGATCTGAGATGATACAAGAAATTGTTATTACTGTATCTAAGACTTCTTCTATGGCCTAAGATATGGTCTGTTTTAGAGAGAGTCCCATGGCTGATGGAAGGAATATTTATTCCGCAGTTGTTGGGTGGACTGTTGTGTAGAACAGTCTGTTAAGCCCATTTCATCCATGTTGCTGTAGTTATAGGGGTTTTTTTGCATTTTAAATTTATTTGGGGTCTGGATGATCTGCCTAATGATGACAGCAGAGTATTGAAGATCATGTCACTGTTCCTGTATCTTGAATCATCTGTCCCTGTATGTCAGTAGTGTTTGTTTTATGAAGTTGGGTGTATTAGCATTTGGTGGATGTATATTTATAATTGTTATTGCTTCTGGGTGGACTGTTTTTCTACTAGTTTTATGTGACTTTATAGCTTTTAATTTTGGTTGGAAATTTACTTGGTCTTATGTGATAGGCACTTCTGCTTACATTTTACTCATTTCGAGTCATTTTTTTATCCCATTATTGTGTGTCTGCCAGTAATGGGAACTTCTTACCGACAGGTCTCCAGCCTTTCCTCACTGGTGTGAACTAAGCCAGTCACAGCTACCTGGCTATATTCATGACAATGAGCTCTGTGTGTGGAGTGGAAGGTGCCAGACACCGTAGGAGTCAAGTGAGAAGCTCTCATCAATGGAGCGTGAGCTGCTCTGGGAAGTCCCCCCTCACACCAAAAGTACTTTGTCAATGCGCCTGTGAGGGTGAGAAATGCCCAAGCTACTGTAGTATATCCTTTAAATGCAATTTATACTAGGGTGGGAGGGGAGGCTATGTCCCTGAGGGGCCCTTCTAGCCAGGTAAGGTTGGCCTACATCATCCTGGTGAACCCACACTGAGCTGGTACCCACTCCCTTCTCAGAAGTCAGAAAGCTGTGTTTGGACAGAAGACCCTCCTGCTGCCCCATGTAGTGAAGGCTTTGTATCCCACCTTATAGATTTGTATCTTTGAACTAGGGTCCAGGTCAGAATTTCCTGAACCTCCCCCAACTGGCAACTAATATTCAGAATTATTTAATGATAAAACCTGTAGCAGGAATCTTAGAAGGTCTCGCCAGTTCCTCAGCTGGTCTTATTTCCTCAGACTGGAGGCCTCTGAGTCCTCATCCAGAATGGGTCTCAGCTGAACTGCTGCTCAAAAGCCTGAATGCTTAACCAGGCCAAATGCTTAACCAGGCCAAAAAGCTTCTAGTTTCTGGTCTTCACACCTTATATATCTTTCTCTTTCTGCCGTCACTCCCTGGGATTAAAGGCTCCTTTCTGGGATTAAAGGCATGAGTCACCATGCTTGGCTGTATCCTTGAACAGATGGATTTCTGCCTCTGGAATGCTAGGATTAAAGGCGTGAGTGCCACCATTTTCTAGCCTCTGTATCTAGTGGCTGTCTGTTCTCTGACCCCAGATGAATTTATTAGGGTGCACAATATTTTGGAGAATACAATACCACCACAAAAACCACTGAAGAAACTCAGAAGAGAAGAATCCTATCTTAACATAGTAAAGGCTGTATATGAGAAACATAGCCAGCATCATACTGAATGGAAAAAAATGAAATAAAGATAAAAGGGGGAAGGGGAAAGGGAGAGAGAGAGAGAGAGAGAGAGAGAGAGAGAGAGAGAGAGAGAGAGTTCCATAATGGCATAATGGCTTTAACCCACTTATGAGCCATTATGGCCTAATCACTTTTCTTTAAGTCCTGTGTCCAGCACTGTTACATCAAGGATCAAGTTTCCAACACTGGCCTTCTGTAGGACACATTCAAAGAAAACCAGTTTTTTCCATTGCTAACTTCTTACCATGGGACACAGTCATTACAGTCAATGAAGCATCTGCATCAACTACAGCACATGGCTAATTTCCATGGTACCCTCCATCTGTTCCAGTATTCCAAACTGAATCCTTCAAAATATCAATTTGCCTTGCTTTTTAGGCTCCTCTTCACTGTGACAGTTCCTCTGATATCCTCATTTTTGATGGCCTTGAGACCTCGGTGGTGCCCTGGTTAGGGATTTTGTAGGCTACTGTGATGCTGGAATTCCTGTGGGACTTTCTAATGCTCACACTGGTGCTGTAGGTGATTGATGAAAGATCCCTGAAGTTAAGTGCATTTTTATCCCATTGTATCATATTGTCAACATGACCTATAACCATCGACCCTTGACCTTGGTCATTGGCTGAGCAGTAGATGCCAGTCTTCACTCCTGTAAAGTGCTTGTGCCTTTCTCTCTCCAATTTCCATACAAAACTTGAGAAGTTACTCTGCCTATGTCAGGATTATGCCTCCTTTCTGTGGGAAGAGTAATCTATCTCCATGCATTATTTGGAATAGAGAACTTTTTCATCTATGTTCATTAGGGAAATTGGTCTGTGTGAGGGGTGCCCCTTCATGGAGGCCTTGAGAGGCCATGGTGTGAAGCTGTGAAGTTGAAGCCTGGTTTGCCTTGGAGACCCCAAGATGTTGGAGATGCCAGAGTTGTGTGATACCTGCCGAGGAGAGCTGCTAACAGGAAGTGGAAACAGCCCAAGAGAAAGAAGTGTGTTGCAGTCAACAAAGCTAAAAGGAGTTGAAGATCTGAAGAGTGTTTTGACATCAGACATGGAGATGCAGAGTTTGGAGTTTGCCCAGCTGGTTTTCAATCTTGCTTTGGTCCAGTATTTCCTTACTATGCTCCCTTCCCTATGTTTTGGAATGGTAATATATATCCTGTGCCATTACATATTGAAAGCATGAGATCTTCTCTTTTATTTTTATTTTATAAGTGATTACAGTTTAAAAATTGAATGGATCTTAGAAAATATTTTGAACATTGGACATTTAAACATTGCTAAGACTGTGATAGAACTATGGGGACTTTTGAAGTTGGACTGAATGCATTTTTGCATTATGAAATGGCTACAAGCCTTTGGGGGCCAGACAGTGGAATGTGGTTGTTTAAAAGAAAATGGCCCCCAAAGGGAGTGTCACCATTAGGAGGTCTGGCCTTGTTGTGTGGTCTTATTGGAGGAAATGTCTCACTATGGAAGCAGAGGTGGGCTTTGAGGTCTCACATATGCTCAAGGCACATCCAGTGAGACAGACCACTTCCTGTTGCCTGCACAAGATGCAGAATTCTCAGCTACCTCTCCAGTACCATGTCTACCTGCCTACCGCCATGTCCCATCATGAAGATAATGGACTGAACCTCTGAACTGTAAGCCACCCAATTAAATGTTTTCCTTTATAAGAGTTGCCGTGGTCATGGTGTCTCTTCACAGCAATAGAAACCCTAAGACAGTCGTGTTGTCAAACTGCCTTCAAAATATGTAAGTTCCAATCCATAGATTGGTGCTATTCCCAACCTTGGTCAGAGGAGCCTCTTATTGCAATGAGGAGTGACTAACACACAGATGCATGCCTGTTAAAAATACTGATGACATGTGGCTGTGAGTGAACCTACCAAAAAGACTGGCAGAAAAATGGAAAGAGCAGAAGATGCGTAAGAATGCCATGAAACGGCTGCTGCTGCTGACAACCATGGCAGCTGTCTACCTAAACCAAGCCTGCACATGGATCCAGCATGGATTTGGGGAAGCGGCTCCTAAGTCCCACCCCTAGCTATTGGCAACAGATGGCTACTAGAGGAGGAAGAGTCATTTTTCTTTAGGAGAGCGGTCACTGGAAGGTTGGTCCCCAGTTGATGACCTCACACCTATGCACACGTGGACAGCATTAACTGGACTCATGGGTTAAAAATAACTAATTATAAAACAAAGACAGGAAGTTGGGATTGAGACTCAATGGGGGGAGGTTTCCAGGGAGCATTCGAGGGGAGTAGTTAGAGTAGACATGATCAAGGTGCATTACATAGATGTAAGTAATTTTCAAGGAATAAATCAAGAAAAAAAAATTCTCTGTGGGGCCAAAGTGTCTTTTCAACTCAAGCTTTTATAGCCCTATGTATGGGCTTTATGGATTCTGTCACCTCCTGTTTTGAAAGGACTTTAAATATTTTCAATCTTTCCTAAATAATTATAAACACATATTAACATGTTGTGTTTGCCATTGATGATGATTTTCAGAAAACGTATTACAAGACTACAAGAATGTTTATTATTTGAACAAGATGTAAAAACAATTACTCTTCTCTTTATTGGTTATTCCTGAGTTTGGATTCCCTGTTACTAAAAAACAAACATGGAGAACCTGCCCCAAACAATCACATCTTGGTGGAACCAATTCTGCAAAACTCTAACTCGCTACTGACAGCGATTTAAGCTGTGCAAGAAAAAGCAGAACAAGATGAGAGCAGCAGCGGGTTTTCTTTTGTTTTCATTTGGGGAACATGAATTTAACTCTGATTTCCAGACATTTCCAGAGGAGGAAAACTGCTAATTTGGAGGCAGAAACCTAGTATTTAAGTAACACAGGCTGTGTGATACACAAATAGACCAGAAATATATCTTCCTTTTTGTACCAAGACTTTGGGATGAGGCCCCTCCCTGAAAGAGAAACACCAAGTACCAGGAGTCCAGTTAGAATTCCCAAGGGAGAGACAGGGCCAGAGGAGGTTGGAGCTTCCAGATGGTCACTTCATGCTACCCAAAGAGCAGAAGTAACAAGAGGACATCTGGCTAAGCAGAAGAACATTATTGTAAAAGAAACGATTACTACAGACCTGAGTATTAAATATTCAAAAAAAAAGAACCAGTTAAAAGATGGGACCAATGTCCAGCAGTGGTGGCACATGCCTGTAATCCCAGCACTCAGGAGGCAGAGGTAGGTGAATCTATGAGTTTGAGGCCAGCCTGGTCTATAGAGTGAGTTCTAGGAAAGCCAAAGATATACAGAGAAACCCTTTCTCAAGAAACAAACAATCAAACAAACAAACAAACAAAAAAGATGGGCCTATTCCTACTTGACAGCTGAGAAGTTGTCTCAAGGTTTTGGAGGTGAGTAACACAGTAACTCAGGCCTTTGAATTTTATTCCCTGGAATACTTTTACTGCAATGTCCTTCTTTTCTTTATTTGGATGTAAAATGAGTTTATTCCAGGAAAAAAAATATGGTCTCTCTACCACTGAAGTCCTGAACACAGTTTGTTAAAATATGAGTGAGAGCCAGTAATTAATTTTAGTGGGTAATAGTGTTCAATCCTGGTACCCACTTAGTAGAAGAATAGAACCAACTCCCACAAGCTGTCCTCTCACCTTCAAACATGCACCACAGCATACACAAAAGTGAACACACACACACACACACAAATCAACAAATAATAAAAATATTAAAATATAAGTTAGTATCTATGTATATATGTACTATATGACTTTCTCCAAAACCACTAAGAATCATTGTACCTTCTCTGTGCCCTGCAGGTAGACAGGGTCATGTGACTAGTTTTTACCAACATAATAATGAATTGATATATTAAATTGAAGTGATATATGAAAATAAGTGCCGTTGTGTGTTGCTTAAGTTTTCCTGCCTGGCCCACGGTCAGGATAAATCTCTCTCACCTGCCAGTCCCACAGCCGCTCAGACCCAACCAAGTAAACACAGAGACTTATATTGCTTACAAACTGTATGGCCGTGGCAGGCTTCTTGCTAACTGTCCTTATATCTTATATCAATCCATTTCTATAAATCTATACCTTGCCACATGGCTCGTGGCTTACCGGCATCTTTACAAGCTGCTTGTCCTGGTGGCGGCTGGCAGAGAGTGACTCCCTCTGCCTTCCTGTTCTTTTAATTCTCTCTGTTAGTCCCGCCTATACTTCCTGCCTAGCCACTGGCCAATCAGTGTTTTATTAGCAACACATTTACCATACAGAACATCCCACAGCAGTTGTGCTCAAGCATCTACATGTTAGGATGGTGATAACAACTTTTAGAGAAGCATCTGTCTGGAGGAGAATTGCTGTAGACAGTTGTCTGATCTGGGTTAGACGTGACTGTACTTGAGCAGAGTGCACAGGCATTTGCCTTATCAACACAGCATAACATAGCTGCATTACATTAACACAGTTAACATTACTGCAAGGCACATCTCTCCTTCCTGCTAGTCTTCTATTGGATATAATCTAACACACAGTTTCCTGGTTATCAGAATCCACTTTGATTAGGAAGGAGTTGATTTCAAGGATTTCTAGTTTCATCAACAACCAAGAGGACATAACTAATGAAAGTTGAAGACATTTAAAAAATGTTGGTTTTAGAATAAATAGTGGTACCTCTATAGGCAACTTACGTCTAACTCCTAATAATGTTATCTTTTTTGGCCCACTGATAGATAATTTCCAATACGTTGGTATTTCATGTTTGATGAGCTTGTTCAATACTCATTCAGCAGCCACAGTTCAAGCACTGGTCATTGACAACGAGTTCCCAGCAAGAACAGGAGGAAGTGTGAAGAAAGTTCTGTTTATCTGAATTACCGAGTGTGGAAAGACCTGGAAGCCAAGCAGAGAAGTCATTGTCTGCAGGACTGTGAATCTGGACTGGCCTCTATAGGCAAAGAGAACTTGTAAGCATTGTTTTTAGGAGCACTGTGTACAATTTTATTAAACAACCACAAAACCCTAATCTGACAGCTGAGTGTGAACCAGATGGAGGTGGAGGCCAGCACCCCATGGAAGAGTCCCACCAGACTTGACTGAGGGGTGAGGAAGGGGTCAAGAGTAGAGGGAACTTGGGGAGATAATTGTGGAACAGAAACTCAGACTATTGGTGTGCGGTCCACCTTGGGTGACAAGTGAAAGGAAAGAAGCAAAGATCCCCATGAGGTTTAGGGGCACACAGGAAAAAAAAAGAAATGACTTGTGTTCAGCTTTACATGTTACCAAGTCACTAGATACACAATTTAGGGCTGTATCTCACTAGAAAGTTTCCTTTAGAGATGTCTGCATGGTGTCCTTAGAAATGTTGTGAGCTAGTGTTCTTTCTTCCTGCTCTAATCAACGGTTATCAGAAAGGCCTGAACCCAAATGGCAGCACCCTTTGGGGCCACTCTAGCTACCCCAGATGCCTCTCAGTGACCTCCCCCAGAAGTATCCTCCTTCTTGGCACTCAACCGCACACATGGCTCTCAGTCTGGTTACAAGTCTCTGGAAGATGGAAAAGCACATGCTCCCATATATGCTTCATGGCATCCTGATCGTGAGATGAATATATGCAAACAGGGAGAGAAAAACCACTGCTCTGGTGGGCAGGGGTTTGCTACTGTTCCTGTTTGTACCGTGCATACTCTTGCCTGTTCAAATCCGTGCAACTTTTAACAAATAAACTTAAGCACCGTTAAACCAGTTTCATCCCATATAATTTGCTCCAGTTACTGAAAAAAAAAAATGTCATGCGAAGTCACATAACAGACAGATGAAAATAAGTGGTCTCTCCCTTGTTGACTAAAGTCCACCATTAACTCCACTCACATATTTCAACAATGATGAGGAAAGAATGGCTATTAAAGAAAAGATTTACATGCATGGTCTGGCCCATCTATAATCCCAACACTTGATGGGATGAGGCAGGAGGATTGCGAGTTCAATGACTGTTTGAGCTACATAGAGAGACCAGATGGTGATACTGCTGCAGAGGAGGAGGAACAGGAAGAGGAGGAGAAATGAGAAGGAGGAGGAGGAGGAGGAAAGAAGAAGGACACTATTTGCGTATAGCAAGATGAATACAAAGAGAACATTCCTTGAAGCCTCAGCAGGACTAGGAATGAAGTCTGTTCCCACCGCAAACCTTGCTGTTCCCACATAAACTTTGTAAATACATGCATTACCCAAGTGATCGTATGAAGAGGTTCTCACGCAATTTGACACTTCGGGGAGTAAGTTTGTCTCCCCCCTCCTCAACTATAAAACTGAAAGACAAATATGAAATGAGTAATCTGAATATCTGTCCAAAGCAAAGTTGCCCCAGGCCCCGGGGCTAGCCCTGTGAGACAGAGCTCAGGTTGTCACTGCTCTCCTCCACCGTCCCAGACTGGGCTCAGCCCGTTTCTAAACTTAGTGAGAAGAGCCCCGGGGTCGAGAGGCAATCCCCAAAGCAGAACATGGTATTTCAAATTACTTCCAATTGAGATGTGGTGTTTTTCTAGACTTCCCTTTTCCCTTCCCACCCTCTTTTCTCCAACCCAAAGGCATTCCGTCTTTTTTTTTTTTTAATTAAAAAGAAATAAATTCCTGTCTTAATTTAAT
Source organism: Peromyscus aztecus (assembly GCA_902168405.1). Classification (NCBI taxonomy): domain Eukaryota; kingdom Metazoa; phylum Chordata; class Mammalia; order Rodentia; family Cricetidae; genus Peromyscus; species Peromyscus aztecus. The sequence continues at coordinate 35,472 of CABHPQ010166450.1, forward strand.
TACACAGCTAGCATGAAAATGAATTCAGTGAATAAAATTGTCATGGGGTAAATGATAGGATTCCTTCTTCCCCAAGCTTTCTGCCTAAAATTAGACTGCCTTCCAGGATTTACTGGAGTCATTAAGTGAACATCCTTTGACGAGGAAGCAGAAAGTTTTGGAAGGAGAGCTCTCCAGAGTGCAGCAGGCTAAAGTGGTCTGTGATGGACGACTTTGATTGAGTCCAGGGACCTTGCCCTTTCAATGCTGAAGTCTGCGCTTCGTTCACCAGACGAAGATGCTCAACGGGGATCCACAGTTCAAGACCCACACTTGGAGATGGATGAGTGCAAAGACGCAGAGTACCTTGTTTCTGCCGGGCAAACATGATGAATTACAGTGTATTAAGGAAGTGTTGACACATGTGGGAATAAGCTCTTGACAGGCTTGCCAGTAATTAAGGCTCATTGTATGTGAAGCCACTAGAAAACATCGCAGTCTGGGTCTTTCTTCGGGTCTTCTGCCAAGTGGGATTATTCATAAGCTCCACGGAAAATACTTGTATCTACAAAATCTTCATGGCTCACTGGGTGCCAAGGGTGAGAAGGAAGAGAGACTGAATTTTATGAAACGTTAAATGACCCTCAGCCGGACAGGTACAATAATGCTTCTTCTACTGCCCCAGAGAGCAATGTGTATTTAAAGATAAATCATCTGAAACACATAGAGACATGCATGGGCCTGTGGAACCCTTAGGGAAGGCAGAAAGTTTCAGTTCCCACTCTTCGCCTGATAATGTATCTCTACACCTCACCTTGAAAACAGAGAAGGATTGTGTGTCACATTCCTTAAGCCTACCTGGTTCCTCATCTGTGGTCACTGCCAAGAAACCAGGCTTCTTGTTTGTGATAGTAACTAAGTGGACCTGGTGTTGACAAGCCCAACACCCATAGCTGAACTTCAGACCAGAGCCAGCAGCAGCCTCCATCCACAGTCTTCCCACTTGGCTCCTGACCATCTTCACAACCTCATTCCCTGAGCCAGCATAGCCCCAGGACCCAGCTCCCAGCCAGGAGGAGCCCCAGGAACCAGCTCCCAGCCAGGAAGAGCCCCAGGACCCAGCTCCCAGCCAGGAGGAGGCCCAGGACCCAACTCTCAGCCAGGAGGAGCCCCAGAAAAGATGAATCTGAGTCACTTTGCCTGCTGTCCAACAAGATACATGACATTCATGAGTTGCAAGAGCTGTGTTACTTCTTGCTCTGGCACTTTTAAACCATATTTTCCTAATACATTTTTTTTATTGAGTGATAAGAAATAGAACTGACAACCAGGCCAGGTGTAATGTAAATTCTTGAAATTGTGTATCATGAGGAACCAAACCAAACCTCTTGTTCCCTAAGAGTTCCTGTAAACAACAGCCTCACGCTGAGTAATTTTCACCGAGAGCTATTATTCCAAAATGCACCTCAGAGAAGGACACACCCAGCCTGGACACCTGGATGACAATGGTGACATATAACCCTTGCCACAACACATCAAGGGCCCAAGCCAGACAGTCATAAACCACATTTTCATTAGCCTCCAGTTCTCCTGCCAGAGACCCTGGCCATTACATCCTTAGCCGCTAAAATGTGCCCATCGTCAGAACTTTTTAAAAGCCTCAGCAAGCTTCTGGCAATGGCTCTGAGCAGAGCTTCATGGGAGAACAGCCTAGGAGCTTCAAATATGTGTATCAGCATCCAGGTATGTGAGCTACTTCTCTTGTGATGAAAAAATACCTGACAAGAAATAACTTGGGGAAAGAAGGCACTATTTTGCCCTACAGTTTGAGGAGATGAAGTCACCATTGCAAGGGATGGCATGATGGCGGAGCATGAGTCACATTCATTGCAGTTGGGAATCAGAAAGGACAGATGTGGAGACAATACAGTCTCAAGACCCAGCCCTAGTGACCCACTTGCTCAGCCTCCCAAGACAGGACCACCAGCTGGAAAGTCAGTGTTCAAACTCATGAGCCTGTGAGGGACGTTCTACTTTTAAACCACAGCACCAAAAAACCTTCTTTAAAGGGTTTTAGACTATTCTAACATGTAGCCAGGGTGCAAGGCTAGCTATGAGCCAAGAGCAGACCTCAAGTCCTGTTAACAGCCATGACACTGGAGCTGCTCAGAGGCCCCTAGAATGCAAGGTAGGAATTGGTCCCAGATTTGTCAAATTGCGCTGTCGCTCATTCTATTCACAGTTACTTCCTTTCCTTCAAGAAGAGACAGTATATTGCAGAATAATAAAAAAAAATTAATTACTCTGTGTATAATTAGAAAATTTGGAAATAAAGTATAAATTAAAATTGAAAACCCCAAATCGCAGCATCCAGATACCAGTGCCTGGACTACTGAAGTGTTTGTTGTCCATGTTTCCATCTCTACACACAGCAGCAGGCACGTGCCTCTGGGTGGGATACCGAGAACACATAGGACTCCACAGGAATGCTTTCCTTTCAATCTCATAGGAATTGTTAGTTCCTTGAAGCTGTAATAGAACTTACTGTTTAACTTTGGGGTTCTAGAGCCTTTTCTGGATATAAATCTTTGACAGTAAGGTTTTTTTTTAAATAAGTATATTTGTCTATTAAATGCTTTTTACTTCTGAAGTCAGTTGATCATTTGTAATTTCTAAGAAAACAGCACATTTATTTATAAATTCTCATTTTGTTGACATCAAGCATAATGCAACACCTCTGTATATTGGATGCTACATTCTCCTAGAAGTTCTCCTTCACAAAAGTGAGGTAAGTGGAAGTGATAGAACACCCAGGACCCTGGTTTCAGAGACTGTACCCTAGTAGGCCATTGACATTTCTAGTGCCTCCCCCGACTGCTCCTGACAATATGAAGTGAGAGCAACCGTGGAAGGTTACATATGACTCACATGAATGGCATGATGTTATAAAAAGGATGCTGAGGACCACCATAAAGATCCTGTTCCAGGGCCCGCTAAGTGGGAAGCTCCTTCCACCCCTGGAACAGGATTGTAGTGTTGGCCTGTTCCTGGGGAAGGAATTTTTGCGGATGGACTGAAGTCAATCACCTTGCCCAATCCAGAGCATGTTTGGGAGGAGCATAGTTTATGCATGTGGTCCTGGGGAGCTAATGAAGAACATCCAAACTCATAAACGCTACATGCATCCCTCCTATAAACAGCTGGGCTTCACAATTAGATCCAATGACTTCTCACTTCCAAGAACTCAACCACCTCTGTCATAAGATGTTCATTACATCTGGACTTGCGTCTTTGCTTTCTTGGCAATGTGTGATATTTTTGAAAATGGACCTGGAGTGAGACAGGGAGAGCTCCCAGCTCTGGATGAAGAATGAAGCATCTTTCTGGACAACTGGATGAAGATATCTGCTCAATACTCAGTGGTTGTCCAAAAAACACAGAAAAGAGGGCAAAGGAAGTTACAGGGATTAGGGGAAATGTGGGATGTATTATCATTCTACTTCATAAATTATTCAAGTCCTATCTTCATCATTCAGGGTCATCTTCTCCCCAAAGAAAAGAATATCTTACACACACACACACACACACACACACACACACACACACACACACCCCAAACATATCTTTCCAGGCTGAGAAATTAGAACACTTGGGGCTTTGGTTTAGGAAAGGAAGGCAGGAGCAACTTCAGGGTAATTAGACAATGTAAAGTGATGTGCACAAGTACAGCAAAAGAAACCAAAACCAGAGACTGGACAAATGACTTGCCATACTATGCAAATTAGCCAATGTTTTCAGAGCCCAGGTAGCCATAGGAACAAAGACACAGCACTCTTAAATCATCTTTTGTTAACTGGCACAGATTACTAGAGCATTCATCTCAACTGAATTAAGATATTAATTCATTAATTAAAATGAAAATCATTAGAATGTCAGTCCTTGAAATACTAGCAAACAAATTGTTGTCTTAACTTTTCTGTACTAGAAGAAATTGCGCGTGACTAACTTAAATGTTAAATTAGCCATGCTTTGAAGAATTGTACAAATAGATCAAATTAAGAATTTGTGAGTGAAATATAGTTCTAACTACACAAAGGGCCATCATAAAAACACCATTTTTCCTGGAAGACTCAACTCAGTACATCTGGAAGTGGTACAACCCCCCAAAAACTTTTCAACCGAGACTCACTGGGAAACTGGGAAACGCTTACTATTGATGGTGAGCTAAGTACATGGAACAAAGGAAGTGCCTGCGCTTCTGCTTTTTGTGTGGTGAAAGTGGTGCTGTTCCCATCCCCATGTTCACAATCATCAGCATGGCCTGCAAATAAGTTAGCATGCTAGAAACACAATAGTTAAAAACCTTACATTGACGGCAATGTACCACTGTTGCACAATGATCTCCCCTCTGTGCTTTAGAAGCAAGTGGGAGCCTCAGAAGTCCAAAGCACAAAGACCCGAGCTCACCATTTAGTTCGACAGAATGCTAAAGAACTGGGGGACAAAGGAAAGCCAGAGTGAACAATCCTTCCAAAATTATCACCCAAAACTCTTGCCCTTCCAAGGTTCCAGCCTTCTTCTGGAAGTCATTCTTTCCTCCATCCCTGGTTAATGTCTTCATAGTCTCAGGATTGTCAGCAACTCAACAGCTGGTCAGAACAAGAATTCAAGGTGGCACACAGTAGTTAAGGCACTTGGTTTGGCATTAAACCAACCTAGGAAGAGTCTCAGACACATCACTCATGAAGTGTCAGTCTTGGCCAGTTACCTAGACTCTCAAAGTCCTCATGGGTACAGACCACAGGAGGAGACTCTCCGGCAGCCCTGGAGGAGTTTAAGGAGAAGGCAATGCTCACGCCAGAAGAACCAGAGAATAGTAGCTTTCGGCATAGAAAATATTCAGCTACCTCTTGTGCCCCTGAAGACATTGCCCTGTGTAAACTGTTCAAGGTTTCCAACAATCAGCATGAAGGTGGAATCAAAAGTCTTAGAAATGCGAGTACAGCTATGGCGCAAATTCACCTCCAGGAACCCAGCTAGAGACACAAACACACATCTGCATGCGACGCTTGTGGTCATGCTTGTTGTTTTAAACCATCTCCAGGCACTTACAAATGAGTGTGGAGTTGTGTGAAATAAACACGGAGTGATGCTGTGGACTCTTTGCTCGCCCACAGCATTCTTCCCCTCTTATTGTTGAGTGGTACTCCAATGCCATCACAGACAACCACTTAACCCTTCACCCTTGCAGGACATTGAGGTTGTTTCCGGTTTGAAGTTATTATGAATAAAGCTGCTTTGAACATTCACCGATAGGTTTTTATGTGACTGTAAGTTTTTATTCCTACAGGAGGAATGTTCAAGAGTTCAGTTAGGCTGTATAGTAGTTCATATTTCATTTTTAAGAACCTGCCAAGCTGTTTTCCAGAGCGGCTGCACCATTTACAGCCCCTTCGGCATCGCAGAGTTCTCATCCTTAAATTTCTCCCCATAGGCGGACCTGCCTCCAGTGCTATTATGGCATGTGAAGTCATCACCCTGGCACATGCATCCTGGAGTACGTCTGCGAAAGGAGGAACCCTTATATCTAAATCCTTTCTCTCCAGTGCTCAGGGCACGAAAGTTTTCTGCTGTCTTTAGAACTTTTTCTGAAAACAGCTTAAAGGAGACGCAGCACAGGGGCTGGCCATCGGCTGCGATGTGGAAGAACATGGTGAAGTTGACCATGGCCACCGCAAGGGGTGACAGGGGCACAGTGCCTCTCAAAGCTGCTCTTGAGTCTCTATTCCCTTCTCTTTCTATGAAGAGCTGAACAGTGGTCCTTCAGAGATACCGCATCCTGACCCTGCGACCTGTGAGTGTGAGAGGCAAAACGAAAGTTACAGAGTCCATGAAGGAGAAGCAGGCAGAGTTAATGTCACTGCAGAGGATAAGGAAGAACTCAATGCCATGGGTATCGCTCTGTATAAATAAAATGCTGATTGGCCAGTAGTCAGGCAGGAAGTATAAGCAGGACAAACAGAAAAGAAGATTCTGGGAAGTGGAAGACTGAGGCAGAGAGACTCTGCCAGCCGCCACCATGAGAAGATGTTAAGATACTGGTAAGCCACGTGGCAACTTATAGATTAATAGAAATGGGTTGATTTAAGATATAAGAACAGTTAGCAAGAAGCCTGCCACAGCCATACAGTTTATAAGTAATATAAGTCTCTGTGTGTTTACTTGGTTGGGTTTGAGCAGCTGCGGGACTGGCGGGTGAGAGAGATTTGTCCTGACCCTGGGCCAGGGAGGATCAGGAAAACACTAGCTACAACTCAATGTGATTGATGGAGCAGGGAAGAAGAGGTGAGGTGATGAGGGTCACAGGCCAAAGATGTGGGCAGAGTAGTCAGTTCTTCCCTTCAGCCTCCAGAAGAGCCAAATTGTTTCCCCATCCCCTTTTACAATGATCCCTGGGCCATGAATGGGACAGGATGTTGATACACACATTCCATGGAGGGCTGAGCACTCACAATCACTTAGTCTCAACACTTTGACTAGTTGTGAGTACCTGCCTTAACTGCTGACCACTGAAAAACAGAAAAGCAGAACCCCTACCTCTGAAAACCCTACTTTGGACTTCTGCTCTTCATCACTATAAATGAATACATTTGTGTATTTTAGGCTACAAAAATGTGTGGTCATTTTCTATAGTTAACATAGGAAGCAAAAGACGTTGTTAAGCCAGTTTTTAAAACGCAGGAATGCATTGAATTCCATCTTTTCCTTTTTGTCTACTTTCAGAGAGCTAGGTTTTACCTTCTTCATTGATGTTTTGAATTACATTGATGGTGTTGTTGAATTTTTCTGACAGCAAACCATCCCTGCATTGTAGGGGAGGAAGTCATGCTTAGTCATAATATAATTTTAAATATATTCTTGGATTTGATTTGCTAACATTTTGCATGAGGGTAAGTGCCCTTTGATTGCCTTGTTTTTACTGAAATTATCTATTCCCACCAAGATTGTCGCCGAAGTGCACCCTTCCTTCCACTTCTCTGGCACTCCTGTACACACACACACACACACACACACACACACACACACACCTACCTCAAAGCCCTTTCTTCATATAATGCTGCCATTTTGACCTCCTATATCTGTACTGAAGTCATTGCTTTTTAAACTGAAATGTAACTTTTCTTTCATTCAATAAAACTGATGAAGTATCTTTGGAGTGCCAAGCACAAGCAATTTACTGAGGACATAATTCATTCCTTCAAATAATTTACCGATTTGTGGAGAGAAAGACATAAAGTGATGAATGAAATTATTTCTTAACAGATGATTGAAATCATAGCAAGAATAAAAGAGGTCAACTAACCATGCAAGGCATACATTGCCTTCTTAAGAATGATTTTTAAATTTATTCATTGGAGAATTTTATGCATGTATAGGATACATTATTTCCATACTTTCCTTTGGGGCTCCCAATACATCCCCATCCCAACTTCACATCTTTTAAAAATATATCCTACTGCAATTACTACTATTTGTGTGAACAAAAATATGGGGTCATTCAACTGGAACATAGGCAACCTACTATTGGCCACTGAGTACCGCTAGGGCCCCTGACCTATTACTCACAGGCAGTTGTCCTGTAAGTCATACATGTCTTGCTTGAGCACAATATCTGGGCTTTCTGTGGCTCTACTTCACAATCTACCTTGGCTGAAGCTGTTCTTGATCCTTTAAGACATTCCTTGAGAAACACCTTAAGGGCTTTTCCATCTATAATGTTTCTCCCTGCCAATCTCTCAAGGTCAAGGAGTCTAGCAGAGTCTTCTACCTGACTTGGAGCCCATGGCCAAGTCACAAAGGATGCCACTGTTGACTAACCACCTTTGGTCTTCAGCTCTCTCTTTTTCAATCTCCAGAACTGAGTGCCCTCCATGCCTCACTTCCCTTCTGTGGAATGTTAGTTGAAGATGTGCTACATTTGTTTATGCTGTGGAATTTGTTTAGTGATGCAAAGATGTGTTGCATTCTTCTATGTTGCATTGGTTTAACTCTATGAAGCTGTATTACTTTGCCTGTCCAAAACAACTGATTGGCCTAATAAAGAGCTGAACAAACAATAGATAGGCAGGAGAGAGATATAGGTGGGGCTGCCAGGCAAAGAGAATAAATAGAGGAACATAAGAGAGGAGGAGAGGAGAAAGAAAAGGAGGAGAAAAGATGCCAGGGACCAGCCACCCAGCCACCCAGCCAGACACAGAATAAGAAGGAAAGAAAAGATATACAGAAATAGAGAGAGGTAAAATCCCAGAGGCAAAAGGTAGACAGGATAATTTAAGTTAAGAAAATCTGAATAGAGATAAGCTAAGCTAAGGCTGGGCATTCATAAGAAAGAATAAGTCTCTGTGTGATTGTTTGGGAACTGGGTGGTGGGCCCCCCAAAAGAGTAAAGAGTAAAAAACCAACGACACTCCCCTTTTTTCTCTACAAACTCAGCAAATAATGGCGTTCTTATCTCATACCACCCTCAAATCAGGGTGCCTTTGACTCATTATCTTCCCAAATAAAAATGTCCTCAACTTCTGGTTTTGCTCACTGCTTCTCAAAGGTTATAAAACTGCAAGAATGGAAGATACAAATAATTTCATAGTTCAATGTGTGTGTGTCTATGTATGCGCATGTGTGTGTGTGTGTGTGTGTGTGTGTGTGTGTGTGTGTGTGTGTGTGTACAGGAAATGCTTGGTACTAGGGCTTAGTGCTAGCTAACTACTAGTTAACTCCAGCTGTTGTTTTGAATCATTGTTCATTCCGTCTCTGTGATGCACTTTCCACCCGTGATAGATTTGAGTACAAAAGTCTTCTCTTAGTCCACCCCTACTTTAGCCACCCTTAGAAAATCAACAAGTTGATCATTCTTCTCAGACTCTCGTCCACTGCCTTTTCTTTTCTCCTTAACTAGAGAGGTTTTCTCTCTTCCCCTTGTCACCCATCCTAAAATTCCTCTCTCTACCAGCCCCCTGCTTTTGGTGGCAGCATAACTCACACAAGAACAAGACAGCCTTCCCAAAGGCAAGTTAGCATTAGCAGTGCTATACAGCACTGTAAAAAATATATTCAATCTCCAGCTACCTCAGCCAGTTCCTAGGAATTCAGTCTAAGGATGGTTAGCATGAAACAGCCGCAAGGGCGTTCGCAGAAGAATTATTTAAAACTCTAAAAGCAAACAGCAATCTGTATCAATACATGACAAAATAGCTTGCAGTATGTCTCGATAGTGAGTCATTAATTTATAGTGAGTCATTAAAATTAATAGAATAGATTTGTCAACATAGAGAAATGTGCACAGTGTATTCTTGATTCAAAATGAAGAATGCAAAAACTTGTACAGTATCATCTAGTCTTTGTAAAAAAAAAAAGTCTGTGTGTACCTGTTTGTGTGTGTGTAAAGAAACAATGTGAAACACCTTCATCAAAACTTTTACTTAGGTGGCTATCTCTGTGCTGTAAAATTTAAAGCAACTTTTACTTCTTCTTTTGTATTTTGCTGTAGTGGTTAATTGATTTTTCTTCTAGCCATGTTTATTTTTATAACCTTAATATACTTGAGCTGTCTCTACTTGGAATTACTATGTCAATGTGTCCATTATATCTCCATGGCAATGCTGTGCGACAAGCCACCACAAAACACAAGGACAAAATAAGAAGGCTTTACTCAGCTCACAGGTCTGCTAGGCAGGACTTCTGACTGTCCAGTCCATTTATGCTCTGTGATGAGCTGGCGGAATAACCAGGAATGAATGCTCTAGGTTAGCAGCAGCTAGGTAAAGGCGTATACTCTCTTGTTTACAAGCGGGCAATGTTTGTTTCATGGTGGAGGTCAGATTCCAAAAGACAAGGTGAACTCATCCATGTCCCCCAAAGGCCCAGCATCATTTCTACCTCCTTCCACTAGATGGCACAAGGATCAGTCAGCTGAATGCAAGACTAGGGAAACATACTCTTGTCTGGACTGGGACAAAAGCTGTATTGCAGAAGTTAACTGAACCATGGAAGTAATCAACATACATGAGTCAGATGTGCCCACCACCAACGCGAAGGCAGACAAATCAGGAAACAGCAGAAAGCATTTGACCCAGCAGGTATGTGGGAGGAACTCATGGCCACCAGGGAGGGCACAGCTGCCAGTTGTCTGTCACTTGACAAATGTTTCTGCCATTTTTTTTTTAATACTAGCATTCCTTCCAGGTTTTTCTTTGGGGGGGGGGCGGTGGGAAGATCTCAGTTGACTCATGGGCAGCATTTACTAAAAAATATTTTGGCAATCAAATGCTTTATCTGATACTATTGCTCTAAAGCATAGGATTGAGGATCAGATTTAAAAAAAAACTATTCTGATTGCATATGAATCAAACTTCTCAAGACTTCTAGACAGACACATTGTTGGAAACCTCTACTTTCTATGTTTTCATTCTGTGCAAAATGTGTATGTTTTTCCAAGGTTCAGCTGGACATGACTTTCACATGATCACCCCAGATAAACAGACAAGGATTTAGTGACTGTTAAAGCATGTCATCTGCTAACCTGTAGATGTTGACACAGACACTTGACAGGTAGATAGAAACTGTTTTTAAGAAAGGCAGGCATTCTGAGTGTGTATTTACTCAACCTTTTAAAAATTAAACTTAGAATTTCTACACTGTGTAATGTTAAACATACCATCTATTTTAAACTTATTACAGTGCATAAACATGTTTATAAGGACTGTATTCTTTTCTAAAACATTCCTTTTCATCCAAGCTAAAGAATTTTTATGTGTTTTGTAGCATGTATTTATTTAACCAAAGGCTTGAAAGTTTAAAGAAGTATAAATTCAGCCATATAAATAGCTGAATCACAAGAAGGAAATGGGAATTCTGAGACACCATGGATGAAACACTAAGGAAATGTTGGCGATGAGTGCAACAGATCCCAAGACTAAAATGAAAATCTGGGCTGATATTGATAGAGGATAACATTGTTAAAGGGGAAGACTTGGAAAGAAGAAAAAGAAAAAGCATGGATATTAATCAAAGAGGCTATACCTCCTGGTAATAATTAAATCAGGAAATTCTTCAAAGATAATATGTGGATTAAAATAACACAAAGGTAATGCACACAGATTACCAGCAAGAGTTATAAACAGAGTGAATATCATCCACTGCATTGGGAAGTTCTAAGAGCTGTTAGACAAGGGTACATTGTGTCAGGAACGACTACTATACAGTAAGAGATGATCATGTGTTACGGCTTATTAATCTGAAGCTTATAATCACCTCACATGTCTTAGCAAATTCCTACAGCAGATCATCTGATGTGTATCCTCTGCAAAGCCAGGACTAGACTGAAACACAGACCCAGACACACAGCACATTTATAGCAAACTTGGAGGCAAACCAAAACCTTAACCCATGAACCTCGTCCTTACTTTTGGATCCACTTCACCAAGCAGTCCCTTGAGATGGTAGATTGATTGCTTCTGAATGGAGTTGCCAACTTGTAACTGCTACTTTTATTCACACAGCCCTGCTGTGCCACAGAAATTAAAGTCTGAAATCTACCCTTCCTTTGTTTGTTAGACAAACTGCAGGAAAAAATTAACTGTTGGAAACCCACAGTTCCACCCGTTTTCTCACTGGATTTGTTCAGGCTCAGTGGGAAACTCGGGTACCTGATTCTGGTCTGGAAAGCCAGCTAGATGATGGAGCTGTGGGAGGCAGGACCCTTGAGAGGGGCCCCTGGGCCACTCCTCTCCACTGTGCCCGGCCAGCTCACTGTGTCCCACAGAGATTATCAAGCTGACTCTGACAAGAGAATGTTCTAGTAAGAAATTAGAGTCAAGCCTGGGAATACTCCTTACAAAACTTTTTTTTTTAAGTTTTTAAATAACCCTTGTAAGCCCTTCAATAGCTGGCAGGGCACCCTCTCCAGCTCCCTGCTGTGTGTGCAGGACAGTGACATTCCACTCCATGGAAGAGAGCTGGAGAAAGGTAAAAGTGCCTGTGGTGTTTACTGCTTGTGGATTGCCAACTTGGTAAGATTTAGAATCTCCTAGGAAACAAAGCCCTGAGCTTGTCTTTGAGGGTGTTCCCACCGAGAATTCACCGAGGAGGACCCACCATGAATGGCATGTGATGACACTGTTCCCTGAGGTCCAATAAATAAAAAGCAAAGGAAGGAGCCTATTGATCACCTGTAGTCAGCTCCCTCTGATTCCAGACTGCACACAGTGTGACCAATGGCTTCATGCTCCCTCTGATTCCAGACTGTACACAGTGTGACCAATGGCTTCATGTTCCCTCTGATTCCAGACTACACACAGTGTGACCAATGGCTTCATGCTCCTTCTGATTCCAGACTGCACACAGTGTGACCAATGGCTTCATGCTCCCTCTGATTCCAGACTGTACACAGTGTGACCAGTGGCTTCATGTTCCTTCTGATTCCAGACTGTACACAGTGTGGCCAGTGGCTTCATGTTCCCTCTGATTTCAGACTGTGTGGTGGTATTGTGTTCCCCAAAATATTGTGCACCCTAATAAACTTATCTGGGGTCAGAGACAGAACAGCTACTAGATACAAAGGCTAGAAAATGGTGGCACTCACACCTTTAATCCTAGCTTTCCAGAAGTAGAAATCCCTCTGGATCTCTGTGAGTTCAAGGCCACATTGGAAACAGCCAGGCATGGTGACACACACCTTTAATCCCAAGAAGTGAGCCTTTAATCCCAGGGAGTGATGGCAAAAACAGAAAGATATATAAGGCATGAAGACCAGAAACTAGAAACTTTTAGCTGGTTAAGGTTTCAGGCTTTGGAGCAGCAGTTCAGCTGAGATTCATTCTGGATGAGGACTCAGAGGCTTCCAGTCTGAGGAAACAGGATCAGCTGAGGAACTGGTGAGGTGAGGTGGCTGTGGCCTGTTCTGTCTCTCTGATCTTCCAGCGTTCACCCCAATACCTGGCTCAGGTTTGATTTTATTAATAAGAACTTTTAAGATTCATGCTACAAGACTGCACACAGTATGGTCAGTGGCTTCATGTTCCCTCTGATTCCAGACTGCACACAGTGTGACCAGTGGCTTCATGTTCCCTCTGATTCCAGACTGCACACAGTGTGGC
>CABHPQ010166450.1:48614-72739 GCA_902168405.1 Peromyscus aztecus
CCTCTGATTCCAGGCTGCACACAGTGTGGCCAGTGGCTTCATGTTCCTGCCTCCATGCTTTCTCCCACCAAGAAGGACTTTACCCCCAAATGATGAACCGAAATAAACCTTTCCTTTAAATTGTTTCTAGTCAGGTGTTTGGTCACAGAAATAACTAATACAGATACAGAGTTCATAGGTGCATAATTTGGAAATCAGGCTGCTTTCTCTTGTTTCATTCTCTCTTCACCTACACAGAGAGGGGGATTACAACACTTGAGGTGGCATTAACTATTGTCAATATAAGGCAGCAAAGTAGAAGGAATGAGACAAGGATGGAAGACGAATATGAGATGGGGACACACAATAAATACCACTAGTGATAAGCTGGGACAATATGTGACATGTAAAAGACAACTGCAGAGTAATGGGGGAGCAAAAACAGGTAAACGGGCAATACAGAATTCATAGTGTGCACAGGGGACAGAGGCTCAGAGGTGACGCTGAGAGGGATGGCAGAAGACGGGCGGAAGCTGGCTTGTAAGCACAGACTTCCTTCTTGTGGTTTGCCTGTGGACGTGAAGCCTGTTCAGTTCTGTTCCTAGGGAGCAGGCGCTGCAGTGGGGACAGGCTGGGTGCCAAGCAGAGGCCCATCATTTCAGATAAGACAGCTGATGAAGTAAAATGCAAGATAGGGAGACCCTGGGTACACGGGGCAAAAGAAAGTCCCTCAGGCAGTGGTGTAGAGGACACTTGGCAACCGCTATGAATCTGGATAGCAGAGGACATGGCCTTCCAGTCAGGCCATTTTCTGCTTATTTGAAAATCCTACAGTGATTTTAGTCACTGACTGTCTGAGGAAGTGGCAGGAGGAGGCAGGGGATCTAGTCACCTCCTGGGCCCAAGCCACCTAACCTCCCTGTTACTCTCAGGGTCTTGCTTCCCAATCTCATAGCCTTGCTGAGTTTTCCCAGGAAAGCAAGGAAGCCATGACAGTTTCTGGAGGTCATGTACACTTCACAGAGCCAGAGAGAATGAGTATGAGCAGCAGCGCACCTAGGTGGCCACTCAAAGCCAAGGAGGCACAGTGAGCACAGAGTTGGGGACACCAAAGACAACAGGCCACCAAGAGAAGATGGACAGGGGAAAGCACCTGAACCTTTTCTCAGCGGATTTTTCCCCCATTATCAACTCACTAGTTTGCATTTCTCTTCATAGACCACTTCAGATGTTCAATTCAAATGTGGTTCTGCTTCTTGAGAGCATTTCCCGGCAGCTGTGGACTCCTGGACTCTGAATTCCATGTTGCTCCCTCCCCTTAGCTCTTGTTTCCAGGTCCTGCTATCCATTCCTGAACGGCTTTCTTTCCTTGGTCATCCGTTGTCACCGGAGAGCATTCAGAGTCTATAGTGGTAAGAATACTGGGTTTAACTGCATTCCTCATTGGATTTGAGGCCTGCATGGAGGAAATACATGCCTGACATTGTAAACCTGTTCTAACCCCTGTGGGTAGGTAGGTCACAGGCCCTAGTGAGAGTGTAGTACCGATGTGTTGCTTGATTGACATGTAGCCAAACGACCTCCTGAACATTTACACATTCGTAGACTAGAGCTGCTGTCAGCCTGGGTCAGAGCCACTTCTTGCAGCAGCGGGCAATGTAGTCTCATGACTGGTCAAAGTGCTGAGAAGAAGTAGCTCTTGAGTCTGCTTATCCCTACACAAGATGTCTGGGTCATCTCTCCCAAGGCACAGGGACATCACAGAAGAGGAGGCAGAAAGTTTGTGAGCACCAGAATAAGGAGAGGAACGTGCTGCTGTTCTCTGGATATAGCACAGCAGTGGCAAGAATAAACACACAGCCACTGTGGCTGCTGCACAAGCCCTGCACACACGTTTCCTGTATTTCCACATGGGGGAAGGAGGGAGATTAGCTGGGAAGGGGAGGGGAGGGATAAGGGGAGCAACCGTGAATTTGGTCACAACCCATTCTACACACGTATGTAATTACCAAAAATAGATCGTTTTTCAAGATTAGCAACCAGTGCTAAGGCCCCGTTTAACTCACCATTGCTTCATTAGTAACTGTAAGCTCTGCGTTGCTTCATTATTAACCCTTCGTTGCACTTTGGGACTTGGTTTTCATTTGGCCTGGCTCCTGGGATCCCGGTTTGAATTGAGTGATTTTTCTGCCATGTCTCCCTCTCTGATGTCATGTCCCCATGCATATGCATGTAAAGTTATCCAAACAATGTTCTTTTTCTTAACTCATTCTCATTCACTTGAAAATACATCTAACATCTCTAAAACTACAGCTTTTTTCACTCTGAAGGTATGCTCTCTGATGAATTTTACACATTTTACAAGACTTTCTCAGTCATTTTGAAATCTTTTAGGCGACTCCTAAATGAATTTCTGAATCTTTCATAAAGATAGGCTCAGTGGCAAAGCCCTTGCCTACACAGGCCCTGAGGTTGATTCCCGCTCATTCAGCCAATTACTAGATCAAAAAAGTGAATCCAATTACTGTAACACAAGGAAAAATTGTCTTGAATGCTAATTTCCATCAACAGTATTGACACACCCTCCCCAGACAGGATCCAATTGAGAACGGGTTCAATTCCAGAAAAAGACCCTGTAAACTGAGGCAATTTAAGTATAATCTCATTTTTAATATAATCCAGAGCGAGAAATTCCTGACCAACTAACTGAGGAATTTACTCTAATAATCTGAATTATGCTTCAGCAAGTCACACAGTAAGAGACTCCTTTTGGGGGCGGGAGGGAGAAAAAAGAAAGAATTATTATTAAAGTCATACATGGCCATGGAGGAGAACTAGAAACTCCCATCCTGAAGGCCCAAGTCTTGCTGCACCAGCCTAGAGACACATAGATAGCACTGTGACAGTTCCCAGGAGCAACAGGAGAGTCACAGGCTAATGGCTGTTCCAACTAGAGGGAAACAGCTTTTCCTTTAAATAAATTACACTTCCAATAAAGGCTTTAAAGCACATCACATACAGGGTTGTGAACCACGTGGCTGCACACAAATCCTTCCACAGCAAAGGGAAGGCTCCTCATGAACTCCAACAGTGCGAATGACATCCAGGAAAGTCTTAGCCATAAGGGCGGAAGATGTATCTGGTGGAAAAACAGTCTTCACCCATTTTCTGCTTCTCCACACAACCATCCTCCACAAGGACTCTTTAAGAATAGGAATTAGCAGTGAGAACAAAGAAAACGGAAGTGTTAACTGAGGCACAAAGTCCGAGGGTCTTCTGCTTTGTCTCGGCGCATCCCCCTCCGGCATCCCCCTCGTCACCTCCGCACACCCCTCCATCCTTTTCCGCACTTTCACATCTCTGTTTTATGGAATAAAGCTGTAACTCAAGCAGCCTCGGCACTAACAGATGTTGCAGGGAATCACTTTAGCTAGAATCCTCTCTCCCTGCGCCCAGTTCCCAGTCTGTTAATGCCACCTGCCTTAGCAAAGAAATTGGTAACTCTAAAGTCAACGATACAAAAAAGAAAGAAAAGAATCACACACACACACAAAATTAATCTCTTTCAATTGAAAGTTTTTACAAAGAGGAAGTAGCTCCAGGAACTATCACAGCCTATTCCTGGCGGGCTGGTGGAGGAAATCCACAGCAGACGGTTACTCTAGCGGACCAGTGCAGGCCAGATGCTGCTGTATATTAACTAGCCTGGTGACATTCAGCACATCTTCCCATGTCCCTTTTTTTGTAACACTCCCCCCTTCCCTTCAAAAAAGAGATCATGTTTCAAAAACCATAGGATATAACGCGGTAATACCACTGTTGTTGGCATTTATTTTATGTTCTCTACATCTGGAGCTTTCTGAGACACCGGAAGTGAAGGGTCGTTAACAACAGACCAGGAAATCCCAAGCCCACGGTCTTGGGAGATAAGTTGGTAGGCTCAACACTTTTCTGAACAGATTCTTCATTTTATTAAACACAACCATTGATTTCTAATTGCTTACTGTTTCCCAGAATACAGCAGGAAAATGTGACACAATCGCTTGGAATTCAGGAAGCGAATAACGCACCAGTGCCTTGGCAAATAATTGTCCAAAACCAAGGCAGTATTAACCAGGAAGGGCAGCACTGAGCAATGCCTAACCAAGAACGTCTGACTGAGCCCCATTAACAAGCTGTAGGGGGCAGGTTTCCACCTCTGAGAAGAATCCCCACAAAAAGCAGTTTATTCAAGTCTACAACCAGCTTCCAGAGCAGAGAGAGCTGAACAACCAAGCTGGGGACTCTCCTAGGACCACGAAAGCAATACTTCTGTCTCTGTCTACCTTGAAAATATGTGTACATCTAAGTCACACCCACATCCTGGCAGCCAGGGAGTCTGGGAGATGAGGTTGCTAGTTTTGCAACCCCTGTGGTCTCAGAAGGCACAGTAGGAGACTGAATTGTTCACTGAGTGACAAGCCCTCGGTACATACGTCAGTTCACAATCCCTTCTCCCCTTATACTCCACACTGTTAGGAAGGAAATGGGGGAACCTGTGGTGAAGACAGCAAGGGTGTGTACGAACCGATGGTGTAGAGTTAACACAGCTGCCGGTGTTAGGCTGCTCTGGGATAACACTGGCCACCACAAACCAGGTGGCCACTGCCTATGTAGTAACTAGTCAGGTACAATGACATTTTGGAATAAACATCCCTCTCTTCGTGTGTGTGTGTGTGTGTGTGTGTGTGTGTGTGTGTGTGCATGCGCGCGTGTATGTGTGCTCGCAGGGGGTAAGGAGGGGTTTAAGCTTATCTGCTCTGCTTCCTCAGCCCTACCCACAAGTCAGTCTAGGGTCACTTCTCTAAATGAAGCAGTCATGACTTAACCTGAGATGCCTCTGGCCTCACTCCCAAAGAGCAGAACTTTCTGGCTCACCGAAGGTTCTACTAAGGGAGGGCAGCAGATGCACCATACCTCATCCCTCTAAAGAAACACAGCACCATCTTCCATGACCACCATGTGGGAAGCCGGGGTCTGAGTTCTGGGCCTGACACGGCCTTAGAAGCAACTGTGACTATCCCATACAGGTCGTCTTTTCCCCTTCGTACCGCTACCGAAGACTGGAGACAGGTGAATGGACTTAGTTCTCATCTTTACCAAAAGCGCGTGGCTGTCACCATCTTTCCTTTATCAGGGCTGATCACTCTCAGGGTCATGGTTAACGGTGTGCTTTCTTAAATTAAGTAAGTACCTTGATGCTGTGCCTCATTAATCATTGTTCAACCATCTTTTGGGGACCAGGATGTTGGAGGAAGTTGTTAGATCATTTTCTTCTGGAAAAGTATGTTTGTGTTGCTTCTTTCGTAAGGTCCTCTATGTGTGTCTGAGATCTCAGGAGGTCATTTCTTCTGCTAATAAATGATGACTGTGATAACCATGCAAAGGACAGAGAGCAACGGAAAAGCATCTGCCTGCTAATATCCAGGCCAAACAGCCTTCTCTCTGCAAGGGGGGCTTCCAGAGCATGCTCCCACTCTCAGGTGTTTCACAGCAGGCCTTTGCTCTCCTGCTCTCTGCAGTGGTGTCTGCACCTTCTGTCCCCAAGTCCACACCATGCACCGAGCAAATTTTTAATGAGTGCATTCTATGCCAGGCCCAGGGGATGGAAATAAAGAGGAGATGCAGCCCTGTGGAGCTTAAGTCCAGTGGCAGCTTTGAAAAGCTGCTTAACACGTTAAGCGACATCCTTCCAGTGGCGAGGTCCACGTGGAATTCCTGAGAACAAGGCACTCACCTTTGAACTCTGCTCCCACACACAAAGCAAGTTTAGCTACAAGATAAAATTGCGTTAGTGTTTGGAGAGTGTGCCCACAAAGTCAGGGCACTCTGTGCGTCAATGGTGCTGTGCTGGGCCCTTAAGGAAAGCTGGCTGTGTCTCTGCTCACCAGGAAGAAGCATGGAGTGGAGCTGACCCACACTGAGGAAGCAGGATGCCTTTGGTTAAGGGTCTGTGTGGGTACAGCAGTGCCAAAAGCCTCATGAAGACTCCATTTCCGTGAGAACTGCTCACATGTCTCTCCAGCCACCTTCTGGGAAACAGGACTAAGAAGCAAGACAGTCCAACTCAGCCATACCTTTCTTGACAGTCTAAACAATGCTTGCTTCCATTTACCTAGAGGAACAAGTATATTTTAAACTGAAATTTTCCTCACATAGAGTTTAAATTAGCAGGAATTGTTTAAAAAGAAAATGTTTCAAAAAATTTTTTTTTTAAAAAAAGTAGTTCTCTGGAGGTTTTGTGAAATCCATCAGCCTAGCTAAGTATTCCATCCCAGGTGAAATTCAACTTGTTCGGTTGCACAGAAGCTTGAATCTTGGGTGATATTTCATGCTATAAATCAAGGTGGTCACATTGGTCTTCCTTGGTTCTGTATTAGAAAGGAAGGGACTAACCCTTGTGACTGAGGCCTCTTTCTTCTATCATAGTCTTTATGATGACACAGATTGGTACTGGGCACTCAGAATTTGAGCTAAGTAGGAGATGAGCTCCATCTTCTAGAAAAGTAGCCTGTCCTTCACATAAAGAAATGATGGAGTTTCATTAGAGACAAAAGGTCCCATCTCACAACAGCTACTTGAGCAGGTCAGTCCTGGCTTTAAGCAAGGGTTAAAGAGTAACCAAGAACAACCAAGTGAGATGCACATGGATGATTTTCAGAGCCGACTCTAGCAGGAGGTCAGCCTCCATATACCGAAAGCCAAAAGCAAACAGTGGACGCTGGGAGGAGTTTGATTGCTAGTGTGCCTGCCTAGCATACAGGGAATGCTGGGTTCGGTTCCCAATACAGCAGGCATAAACCAGGCCAGGTGGTCATCTGACACACAGAGTTTGAGGCCAGCCTGGACTGACTACTTAAGGACCTGTCTTGAACTAGGCTGCTTGACTCAAAGATCGTCAGAGCATCTCGATTTTATGTCTTTAAACACTTCATACTTTAAAATTTACTTTCAAGTGGCTCAGGCAGTAAAACAACTAACTTCAAGTTGTAAAGATTCATTTTTGTGCTCACCCAATCTTTTCCCAAGTACGCAGTTCTGCTTATCCACATGAGCAGACCAGCACAGAATTGGAATGTATCCAACACGAAGAAGGCCATCTATGTTGCTAACATTCGACTCAACAATGGAAAACTGGAAGCTTCACTCTGAGGCCCGGAAGAAGAGGAAAGGATCCACCATCGTCACTTCTGTTGGTTGTGGTGCTGAAAGACCTAGTCAAAGCAGTTAGACAAGAAAATTCATCCAAACTGAAGAGAAGAAAAATGTGTCTCTGTTTACAGATGACACGATCTTAGATAGCAAACTGTACAGGCTCCACAGAACAACTGTCAGAATGAACACATGGACTGACTCAGAAAAGTTTTCAGAATACAAAATCAGCATGCAAAACTAAGTGATGTGTCTATATAGTCACAACAAGTAATCTGAGAAGAAGAGAAAGCAACCCATTTTCATCACCCACAAGAAAGACACCTATGAGTAAATTTAGCCAAATATTTAATGAAAGATCTTTATATTGGAAACTTTAAAACATGAATAAAGGAAATCAGAGAAGACAGAAGAAATACAAATGCATCTGATGTTCGTGGACTGGAGGAATTCGTGCTGCTAAGTGTCATATTACACAAATTATATAAACTTTACTGCAATCCTCATCAAAATTCCAATGACATTTTCCCCAGAAATATGAAAACACCTGGAAAATTCATGTGAAGCTAGACTATTCTCCTGTTGTAGTTTTAATGTAACTGGCCGCATAAGCTCATAAGGAGTGGCACTATTGGGAGGTGTGGCCTTGTTGAAGGAAGTGTGTCACTGTGGGGGTGGGCTTTGAGGTCTCTTTTGCTTAAGCTTTAATTCTCTTAAGCTTAAGCTTAAGTCAATGTCCACTTCCTGTTGCCTTCTGATCAAGATGTAGCCAGCACCACCTCTGCCTGCATGTCCCCATGCTCCCGCCATGATGATACTGGACTGAACTTCTGAAACTGTAAGGGAGTCCCTCCAATTAAATGTTTTCCTTATAAGACTTTCTGTGGTCATGGTGTCTCTTCGCAGCAATAGGAACCCTAACTAAGACACCTCCAAACCAGTTGAACACCCAGAACAAGGACAAAGCTAAAAGCTCCACACATTGTGGTTTCATGCTAAGTACCAGAAGTGTATAGATTTAAACAGTGTGGTGATGTGGAGACAGAAACAGACACACAGACCAATGGCACAGAACAGAGAGACCATAAACCCCACACATTTATTGTCAATTGCTTTTTTTATAAGGACACCATGAGGACAGTGAGAGAAAAGGATGAATATCAGTAGATGATGCTAAAAAAATACATGGCAGCAATGCGAAGGGATGGCACAGGGCTTTCACCATACACTGCATCCACAACCAACTCAAATGCATGCAAAACAGAAGGCCTGGACCTGAAAATCTATTAGGAGGAAACACAGAGGGAATGCTCTTGACGATGGTCTGACAATGACTTGCTTTTGACATGACATGAACTCACAGGAGGCAAATGTAAAAATAAACAAATGAGATTGCATCAAGTTCAAAAGACTCTGCACAGCAAATGAAACCATCAACAATAAATGAAGGTCGATTTATGCAAGGGGAGAAAATGTTTTCAAATATTTCAAATATCTGATAAGGGGATAATATCTGAAGGACCTATGCAACTATGTAACACAGGGAGGAGAAACCCTTGATTTGAAAAGGGGGCAAGGGAATAGACATTTCTCAAAAGACGATATGCAGTTAGTTGTCCAATAGGTGTGTAAAAAGTGTCCAATATCACCAACCATTGGGAAAATACAAATAATCCTGTGGCATATAATTTTCCACTTATTAGGATGGATATTTTTTAAAAGACAAGGTAGTAAATGCTGTCAAGGATGTAGTAAATGGGAGCTGTTGATGAGAGTGTAAATTGGTTTATCCACTATACAAAATGGTACGGAAAGCTTCAAAAAAATTGAAAATATGATCTGGAAAACCCTCTTCTAGATTTTTATCCACAGGAATTGAAATTGGGGTCTTAAGGGGACTAGCAGCACCGTATTCACAGCAGCATTATCCACAACAGCCAAACTGTAGATACAACCTCAACGTGCAAGACTAAATGGATGGACAGACGAACAGATGGATAGATAGATGGATTAAAGATTCTGCCATGACATGGATGGACTTGGAGAATGTTAAACTAAGTGATATAAGCCAAACACCAAAAGACAAATATTGTACAATCTCACTTACATGTGGAATCTAACAGTCAAACCAATAGAAGCAGAATGCGGAGTAGCGCTTGCCAAGAGCTAGAGCAGATGAAATGGAGACTGTGTTTGAGAATATAGAATTACGATCTTGCTTAAGCTCTGGAAATCTGCTATACAGCAGACTGTCTATACCTGCAGTGTGTCTTTTATAGTAACTTATACGACTGTTCTAAGAGAGTGGGTCTTATGTTAAGTGTTTTTCCTCATTACTTTTCTATTGCTGTCATAAAACACCATGGCCAGGGCAACTTAGGGAAGTAGAGTTTATTTGGTGCTATAGTTCTAAAAGGATAATAGTCCCTCACCATCAGGGTGGGGTAGTGTGGCAGCAGGCAAACATAGTAACTGAAGGAGCAAGCTGAGAGCTTCCATCTTAACCCATGAGCAGGAAGCAGAGAGCATGAACTAGGAATGGTGCCAGACTTGAAAACCTCAAAGCCCTCCCTCAGTGACTTACTTCCTCCAGCAAGACCACACCTCCTAAGCCTGCCTACACAGTGTCACCAACTGGGCAACCAAGCATTCGAATGCCTGAGACTATGAGGAACATCGCATTCAAACCAGTACAAGGTTAACGCCAGATTTAAAGGGGTTGGAGGGAGAAAGAAATTTGGGAAGTGAAGAATAAGTCCACAGATGGTTTCATCGATGTTGATGGCGTGTGTCATCAGTGAATACTTGGCCTCACACCCGTTTGTGGACAGTTGATGTTACTATCTCATTGGACTCCTGCTTTTTGTTCCCCTGGGGGGAAAAATAGCTCCCAGGTTGCTGCTGGATTTTAGAAAAGAGTAGACACTCGAAGAGGGGAAGATATAGATCTAGCATGGTGGAGTTTTTTGGTTCTTTTTTTTTTCATTTTCAGATCTTTAATCTGTTTCATAGAGATTTTTTTCTTTCTTTCTTTCTTTTTCTTTTTTATTAAAACTGCTCAACTATTAGCTCAGGCCTCCTACTGACTAGCTCTACTCAGCCCATCTGTTAATCTATATGTTGCCACGTGTTCCATGGCTTTACCTGTGTGCCATTGCATGCTGCTCCCTGGACAGCAGGCTGGCGTCTCCACTGACTCCACATTCCTCTTCTCAGAATTCTCCTCTCTGCCTAGCATGGTGGAGTTTAGAAAGAGTCTAACAACTGAATGGTGGGTACTAACCAAAGAGGAGAACAGACTTCTGCCCAAGTTTTAAAGACTAGCGGTAAGGTTTTTAGAAACTGAAGATTTTATGCCACCTACAAACCGTCTCCAAACCAGGAAACTGAAAAAAATGCAGTGATATGGGGTGTTTGGCACACTCCCTGAGGAATCTGCTTCATTTGCATAGCCTAAATAAAAAAGATAAATGTTTGCATGGAGTCAGGGAAAAGTGCAATCTTGAATCATCTGGGCAATTGCCTAATGTACTGAAATAAACCTCACCATGAACTTGGCTCTCTTCACCCAACACCGGGAGAGTTGGAAGTAATAGAAAGGTGAGAGGAGAGGGTTTATGTGAGCTTTCTGTGTGACAGAGCTGTCGCTGTCGGGGCTGAAGGAGAATTCAATACTAAACCCCTTTTCTGACTGCTTGTAGACATAACGTCTTCGAAACAGAAAAGAGCGGAGGAGAGGGTGGAAAGAAAAGAGAAGGGAAGCTCAGTTTCCTTAGACTTCAGTGCTATAGGCTTGGTCTCCATCCACTAAGGGAAATTGTTTTAGCACTACTGAGAAACATGAGTTATCAGAAAAGTGCTCTTCATTACAGCCAATAGAACAGCACCTGTACCCTCAGTTCCTACATGGTGTTCACATCACCTAAACCCTCGGGTTCCTACACAGTGTTCACATCACCTATGCCCTCCGATTCCTACAGGGCGTTCACATCACCTGTACCCTCATGTTCCTCCTTGGTGTTTGAGTCTGGAACCCCGTACTTGGCAAAGAGCTTTAAAATTATGAACAAAGAGAGAAAGAGCCAAATCTGACTCTACAAGCTGAGTGTCTTATTTAAGTCACAAAGGTTTTCATCTACAGATAAACTAAGAGCTGTAATAGGAGTATTTCTGCTCCATGCTCAGACTCTCAGAGGAGAAAGCTACCAAGTAAACTGAACTCACAACGTTCTTTACAAACAGTCACAGCTAAGTAAAACACCACAGAAACTCATCCTCACAGACCACAAAGCACAAAAGGCAAAATAAAATGTGTTAGTGAGCTTGCAGAAGGAAGCATACAACAGTCAAAAGTATCTTTCCAACGTAAAACTTGTGTGGGAGTGAACAAAATGTTAGAAGTTGCCTTGATCCTGCTTCAGTCCATGAAGAGAATTACTTCCTGCCAGGACACAGTGTCAGGTGGCAGCTTCAAGTCTAGCCACTCATAAACAAGCACACAGGTGTGGTGACAGCTAGCAGCTGTGAGTTACCGCATCTGGCTTTATCTTGTGTCCTCATTTCACATATCCATTCCTCATTCCAGCACACGGCCCCTGAGGTGAGTCTGTCTCCCTTGGACTTGGCAAATGTACCTGGTGCCTTATGTTGATTCTTGACTTGAATCTGAGCATGTCTTTCCTCGCTCTTCTCGGCTCTTTCTCTCTAGCTGACATTTCCCAAACACCTATGATCTGCTTCTGTGCCAACCCCTAGAGACACTTGGCTGCCTTCACTTAACAAAATGATTTCAAAATATATAAAGCACAGACTGGCGAGTTACAGAGGGAAAAGGACAAATTATAGCTTTGATGAAAGATTCTAAGCTTCCCAGAATAGTTTGTATAAAAACTGAACACAGATATAAAAGAATCAAACAGAGAATCAACAGGCTTAATCTAATGGGTATGTATCACATAGAAAATGCTGTTCTTTTTAAGCGTGCACAAAATAATTCCAAAATATCCTTGAAGCAAATTAAAGATCTACACACACACACACACACACACACACACACACACACACACACACAAATCAACAACAACATCAACAACAAAAAGCCACTAAGATATAGACCACACTCTCCAACTCTAATGTGGGAAAATAAGGATTCAGAAAAAAAAATTAGTTCATGTATTTAAAACTAAAAATAGACTTCTATGCAATATATTTTTAAGTTATAACGTAAACCAGAGAGAAAAAGAAGAAAATAAGATAAAGGAGGAAGTGACAGGAAGAAAAACAGTGTCAATGAATTCAAAACCACATTCTTTGAATAGATAAACCTTCATCAAGAGAGAGCAGAGAAGACTGTACAGAATAAAGAATTTTAGAGATGATAAAAGGGACAACATAGAGCTGGAACAATGTCTTAGTGTGTTCACGCTGCTGTAACACAATGACTTAAGCTGGGCTGTCTGTAAACAACAGAAGTTTATGGCTCATGGTTCTGGAAGTTGAGCAGCCCAACATCAAGGTGCAACACACTGAGTGTCTCTGAGGGATCACTGTGCTGGCTAGCTCATGTCAACTTGACACAAGCTAATATCATCTGGGAGGAGGGAGTCTCAATAGAGAAAATGCCTCCATAAAATCTAGGCAAGCCTGTAGGGCATTTTCTTAATTAGTGATTGAAGCAGAGAACCCAGCCCACTACAGGCAGGGTTACCCCTGGGCTAGTGGTCCTGTGTTCTATAAGAAAGCAAGTTGAGCAAGTCATGGAGAGCAAGCCAGTAAGCAGCACCCCTCCATGGCCTCTGCATCAGCTCCTGCCTCCAGGATCCTGCCTTGCTTGAGTTCCTGACCTGACTTCCTTCAGTGATGGACTGTGATGTGGAAGTGTAAGCCGAATAGATCCTTTCCTACCCCACTTACTTTTGGTCATGATGTTTCATCACAGCAATAGGAACCCTGACTAAGGCACTCCCAGCTGCTCCAACTTCACATGGCAGGAGAGGCAAATGCATTCCTCAGTCCTCTGCATTAAACATTTCTCAAACTTCCAGTGTCTTCATACTACTGTATTGGGTATGAGTGTCAACATTTAGCAGGGAGCACACACTCAGACCTTAGCTGTAATGATGATAACATTGTATGAGAACTAAAGAGTTTCAAGACACAGCAGCAACCCTAAATAAACCCACATCCACTAAAGAAAGAGAGTCAGTTGTATAAGGAAGAAAAGACTATCCATAAAGCCGCACTGTCACTCCAGGACCAGACATCTATCAGGTAGATTCAGCAGACCTTTAAGAAATACACAACTACTTTTGTATCCAAACTTTTGCAGAACTTTCCCAAAAGTCAGGGAAGCTCTACAATTCTTTTTAGAAGGAGAACAAAGTCTTAAAATGAAAACAGAAAAGGGCAGTTTAGGCACTGAACCACTTCCAGGAGCATAAACATTACATCTAATGTTAGCAAACCACGCAACAGATGCAAGGACAACTCACAACTCCTTTTGTGCACATTTATATAAAGTGTGAAGCAAATTATCTGATATGATAGTCTTTAATGAAATAAGTACATGAATCTATGTGTGATTAAAAACACAGTCAATATAAGGAAAGAAAAAACCGTACCTGTTGTAGAACATTATTTTAAGGTGTGTTACTTTATGTTTGTCTTTATGTTGCATTTGTTTAACTCTCTGAAGCTATGATACTTTGCCTGTCTAAAACACCTGATGGTCTAACAAAGAACTGAATAGCAAGGCAGAAGAAAGGACAGGTGTAGATGGCAGGCAGAGTGTTATATTTAAAAATGGCACAGTGGTCACAGTGGGTGGGAGCTTCAGAGAGGGATACATCCTGCAGACCACACTCATATGGAGAGTTTTATTGGGGGGAAGGGAGCTGAGAAGAGGAAGAAGAAGAGAAGAGAAAAAGAGATAGGAAAGAGGGAGAAAGGAAGTGCAGACATGACCTCATAGGGATAGAGAAAGTGGGTGGGGCCCCACCCTTTTATGAGGAGAGGTAGCACATGTGCAGAGAGACCATGTAGCAATGTGTGCATGATATTGTCAAGGTACCACCTGTGCACTGGCCAGGTCCCCCCAAGGGGCAGATCTGAATGCTAACACAGAAAGAATATATAGAAGGAGAAATCTGGGAGAGAGGAGAAAAAGAAGTAGCCAGAGAAGGAGGAGGACTCTAAGGGCCAGCCACCCAGCTACACAACAAGCCACAGAGTAACAGTAAGAGTTATAGAGTAAAGAGAATGGAAAAACCCAGAGGCAAAAGGTAGATGAGATGACTTAAGTTAAGGAAAGCTGGCATGAAACAAGCCAAACTAAGGCTGAGCATTAATAGGTAAGAATAACCCTCCATGTGTGATTTATTTGAGAGCTGGGTGGTGCCCCCCCCAACAAAAGAGCAAAAGAGCAAAAGAGCAGCAAAAAAAAAAAAACCAAGAACACATACCAACTTCAAAAATGTATGTCTGGAGAACGGCGAAAAAGAGATTTGGGGAGGGCAAATTCAGACACAGCTGCTGTGTACTGAGCTGAGTCTGTTCTGCATGAACTTGCCCCCCTCCACCATGACTATAGTTTGACAGGGGACCTCTGAGGAAGAAACTAAAGAAAAATGATAAAGCAGGAATGGAGCACTGATCTACAGATCTATGTCCTAACAAGACCAATGAATGCCTCTGTTCTCTTTCCTTCCCTCTCCATACCTCCCTTGCCCCCTTCCTCTCTGTCAAGCACTGAGAAAGACCATGAGGAGGACATAGAAAGTGTCTGTCGGCAAGCGTGCTAGAGAGCCTTCACCAGGAACCAAAGCAGCAAGTGTCTGTTCTTGGATGTCCCGGGTTGTAAAACTGTGAAAAAAAAATAATAAACACTGGCCTCTGGCATCATCTCACAGAACCTGCATTTACAATGGCAAACCATTGCCATTTGCCAAATCCAAAGAGTGACTCTACAGGAGATCATCAAAGGCCCTTCATAGTATGTACTATCAGTTTATCTGACTGGTGTCACAAGGGAAACACCGGGAATGTGGGTCACACTAAAGACAGTGATACCAAATCCACTCTTCCCGGGCAATCATGAAACTCTTGTAACATTCGATTGACTAGAGGCTTCTTGGCACTGATGCCCCCTCCTCCATGCTGGGTCCCTTTCTGGCCATCTAGTAAATAGTCAATAGGTTTGAAGCATCAGCTATCTCCTGTTCCGTTCCTCCAATAGCAGGAAAACAGGGGGTACTGGCATAAAATACTCATTCCACCTCTTGATATGGGAGGAAGGAAATCTTACGACACCCCTCAAAAACTCCAGATCAGTGCTATGCTTGCTCACCTCCCACTGTGCCAGGCACCATGATGTTAAGTGCACATCTGCATAGTAACACAATGGCTTGAGCTTGCTAAGGAGTAAGTACTTGAACACTTAGTAAATAATGGGTGGTATTAGTGTTGCCATTGGATGATAGTTCAGAGCTCACTGGTTGTCTAAGTGTTACATGGATCCAGAAGGATGTTATAGATTGGAAGTCCTTACCCTGGCCTGAGCCATGGTGCTGTGGTTTTCCAGGTTTACAGCGCATGGAAATCACTAGGAAAATAACGCCCAGCTGCTGAGCCCCTTCCACGAGGTCCCCACCCACGTCAGTAGATCTGCAGTGGGACTCAAATGACTGAATTTCCAGAAGTTTCAAGCTGCTGCCGCTGTGGCTCAGAGTCTACATGCTGAGAACCATTATCCCTTCAGA
The DNA here is from genome assembly GCA_902168405.1 of Peromyscus aztecus. Taxonomy (NCBI): domain Eukaryota; kingdom Metazoa; phylum Chordata; class Mammalia; order Rodentia; family Cricetidae; genus Peromyscus; species Peromyscus aztecus. The sequence goes on from CABHPQ010166450.1 coordinate 64,541, forward strand.
GTCACCCAGAGAAAGTAAGGTAGTGTTGCCCCAACCATTCTGAATGAGGTTACCCCGACACAGAAAGACAAACACTGCATGTTTTCTCTCATCTGTGGATGCTAGCTTTGAATCTTCAGATGTGTGTGTTACATTTGGAAGGCCCACAGAGGCCATTGGCGCTGGCATATTGCTCAAATTCATCTCCCTGACACCTCCTTCCCACACTGAACTTGTACTCAGAAAATACTGTCACCTCTACTTTCAAAGTCCATCTCAAACCCAAATCCTCTCTTCATCTCCACCACATCCAGCCTGCCTGGAGCCATCACCACTCTTCACTAGGCTGCAGAGTTGGTGCTCCGTTGCTTGTGTTCTGCTGGAGGGTGCAGAAGGTCACCAAGGTGGTCCTTTAAACATCAGAGTCAGTGTCTCTCCACTGCTCAAGTCCTCCAGTAGCTTTCCTGGTCCCTTGGAACTAGACCCAACATGGTTATAATGGCTGACAAAAGTCGGCTCTATCTGACCCTAGTGTTCTCTCAGACCTGAATTCTAACCTCTTTCCGAGTTCTCTGTAGAGTTGACCACCTAACTGTTGTACAGCAATCACGGTGTTCATAGCTCTACAATTATTTCAAACTTTTTTCTCTTGCCTTAAAATACTCTCACACACAAATCCACTCCCAGCGGCTAACTCTCCTTTCTGTGCTCTGAGAAAGAAATACCAACTCCTCTCTGAAGTTATCCATGACTCTTAATTTGTGCCTTCCACTCCCCACGCCCCACTCTCCTCTTTCCCTCCCCCCCCCCCCCCCCCCCCCCCTTCCCCCCCCACCTCACCTCCCCTACTCCCCCCACCTCAGAAACGTACTGACTATGCTTCCATTACAGGTCATATTCTTCTTGCCTACTGGATCTATGCCTGTTGGTTTTTGTCAACTTGACACAAGCCTAAAGTCACCTCGGAAGAAGGAATCTCAACTGAAGAATTGCCCAGATCAGATTAATTAACCTGTGGCTATTTCTGTGAAGCATTCCCTGATTGCTAATTAATGTATGAGGTCTCAAACCACTATAGGCTGAGACATCCTTAGGGAAGAGGGGCCTGGAATGTGTAAGAAGGGTTACTGAGCAAGCCTGAGTGAGCAAGCCCTATAGTCTTTGGTTTCTGCCTTGGGTTCTTGCCCTGGCTTTGATGATGGACTAAGCTGCAACCCGAAGCAAACCCTTTCCTCCCCAAGTTGCGTCTGATCAGTATTTTGTCTCAGCAACAGAAAAATGAACTAGAACAAGGACCCCTTTCCTCACAGCTCCATCAGTTCTCTTCTGTGTAATCAGTTTCTTCCCCTTCCTAGGTTATTCTTATCAGGATGAAAACATGCTCTACTCTGTCCTTTCTTTAAAACAGAAAGACACAGTGGCTGGAGAGATGGCCCAGTTGGTAAAATGCTTCCTGTGAGGACCTGAGTTCAGCTCCCTAGAGCCCACATAAAAAGCTGGGAACAATGGCACACATCTGTAATTCCAACACTGGGCAGTCAGAGACAGGTAGACCACTGGGGCTTGTTGGTCAGTCAGCTTAGCAGAATCAATGAGCTCTAGGGTCAAGAAGAGAGCCTGTTTCAAAAAATAAGGTGGAAAGTTCCTGAGGAACACATCCTGACACAGACCCCTGACTTCCACATACATCCACACACACACACATGCATGCACATCTACCAACACATAGACACATAAATAAACAGGCACACTCACTCTCTTACTCTGCTTTCCATATCTACTGCCCACTAGGACAAAAGTCCTATACTGATGCTTTCTCTTCCTGCATTTACTCCAGATCTCATCACAGATCCTCAGTGTGAATCTTAAACCAGTAAGAGTAAGTGTTAGAATGCATCTTGTACAAGCCAGTGCTGTCTTTTGGCATAGGCCACCTCTGCCTCTAGAAGAATTTCAGTTGGCTTCGGGATGCCATAAAAGCCAGGTTTGGCTTCTGGTTAGGACTGCCTTCCTGCTCCCTTCCTTCTCCACTCTGAGAGTCAGCTGACCTCATGTCCTGTCATGATTCTCTTCTGCTCTTTAACTAGCCCCCCACCCCAAGTTGTTCGCTTTGCTATTCCTCAAGCACAGCTGCCTCACGGGATTCTCCAGAGTTCTGATGACTTTGATAAGGCAGGTCATCCGGACTGAGTTCCCTCACACTGTCTTAGGTTAGGCAGCCTTTGCCTTAAGGAGCGATGCGTAGTAATGTTGCTCAGGTTTCCTGCCTCCAAAGCAGTCAGACCGTTCCTATCAGCTCCCATGTCCCACACCCTCACAAGCTGGGCTGCAACAGGCTCTTTCTCTGCCTATTCAAAAGTCTTCCCTAATTCCAGCAGTTCGAATGCTGAGTACCTCCTGACCACCCTAGCGTCTTGTACAGGACCATGTAAAGGCCCTCAAGTGCACATTAGAGCACAGGTTTCCCTCCCTTTTTCTACTAAAGGTTGGACTTGAGGGGTGTCTTCAATCACTTTTACCACCTCTCTCTCATCATTCTATTTATCTGATTTACTTACCAAATCAGAGGCTAACACAGGATGCTGGTCTCCTCTTCCTTTCTTGTTGCAATTGCTTGTTTACACGAACAAGTTCTTGCTTGGCCACCAGTCTCGGCCTCAGATATATTTCTAGCTACACACAATGGCCACACAACCTCTGCTGCTGCTTGCAACAATTTCCACCATTGTGCATCCACCTCAAAGACTGCAAATTTTCCTCTAAACTTCAAACTGTTTTCATGGCATCTCTGTACTTACATGGTGGATCCCTACTCATCAGGCAGGCATGCTGCCCCCTACCACATCGATTGCAACTGCCATCCAGAGACTCCTCCCACAGATACTCAATCCTGAAGGCTCAGACTCTATTGCACATCTCACTACCCATAGCAAGAACCATGCAACCACTGTCACGGCACAAAGGCACACTAACACATATCACACAGGAAAGGACAAATGTATCAGAATTGCCTCTGAGGATGCTCCTCCCTCAGGCTGCTCAGCCTCAGTTGCATACCTTGCTGCCCAGAGCCAGGGACCATGCACTCGCTCCTCCCCAACTCACCTTTGATTCTGTTGTGTCTTTGCTCAGGCACCAGTTAAGTTGTGTGACAAGACTAAATTTCTGGAGAGATGACACACACACACATCTATTCATCCCAGAGAGAGAGCCCACAACAGACCAAAGTACGGATATCACCAATGTCCAACTTGGTGAGTCAATGAATTTTATTGGGGTGACTAACAAGAATATGGGTGAGGGGTTACTTACGGGAGCAGAAGTGACTCAAAAATAGCTACATCAACAAAGCTCACCCCAGCATGAGTGACAGCTCACAACAGCTGGGAACCTGGAACACACTGCAAAGCCTAGAGGCAGCTTAGCAGGTTGAGGGTTTTCTTTCCAGGTGTCGCAGTTGGTCTAAACCTCTTCCAGGAAGTGTGGCTGGTTTCTGCTTTTTTTAGGCAGCTGGTCTGATCTCGGTCTGAGAGTCTTCTTTTCACTTGGCTTATCTGAGAGTTGTCTTCTTTGCCATTTGGCTTGTCTGAGAGTGACTCTCAGCCATCTTTATTGCTTACTTTGGGATGGAGGGGTCTAGTGAATCTGGTTGGTTTCAGGGACTTCCTGCAGCTCTTTTGAATTGTTTACCTTCCTGCTTAAGGAGCTTTCCTGCGGGGTGGAATATTTCAGTCTCACAAAAAACTTACACAAGAATCAGCAAGTCCAGCACTCAGCTTGTGGAAAAACTCTGTGCCCAAATAACAGAACCACAGATGAAATAACTCCAGAAAGAACCTGTGATTCATGACCTGGAAGCAGACTCTCCGTTGAAAGGGACCTCAGTTTTGGACATTACATAACTGGTTAAATAAAGTTGTGTTAAGTTGCTGTTATAGCAACTATCATTTCAATAAATGTAATATCTAAATTCTCATTATCTTAATAAACATAATAACTTATTTTAAAATGGAAGGCTTACTGGATAAGTAAGTTTCCAGTGACTAATCCAGGAAGAATAGCAACTGGACTCTAAACGCTGACACCCATCTCTAGCACTCAAATGCAGCATACTTGTGACATTTGAACATAAAGTTTTGACAGCAGTGATCTGCTTTTCAATGCTTAAAGCTGTCAATGGATTGAATCTTTAAAATTACATAAAAATAAGATATTTTTGATACTATTAAAAATCAACACTTAAGACCTTTTTTTTTAAAAAAAAAAAAAAAGACTTATTTTTAATTATGTGGGAGAGGGGCATGGGCACATTAGTGCAGGTGCTCACAGAGGATGGAGGTGTCGGATCCCCTGGAGCTGGAGTTACGGGCAATGGTGAACCACCTGACCTAGGTGCTGGGAACCAAACTCATACCCTCTGAAAGGAACAATACATGCTCTTAACTGCTGAGCTTTCTTCCCAGCCTCCCTGTGACCTTTCCACTCATACCTTGCTTGTGAGAAGCAAGAAGCACTAGAAAGGAGAAGAGAGAGATAGTCGAGGTGGGGTGTAAGGGAAGGAAGGAAAGTGTCCTGGGGCTGGGGCTGAGGCGTGGCCAGGATGAGGGGAGAAGCTTTGGATTCAACAAGAAAGTAAAATTTCATTTTTCATAGATAGGACTTTCAAGGACTGAAAATTGGTTAAGGATCAAAATGAATTTAAGAAAATAAGGGCAAACAGAAAATAAACATGACACGATAGATCTAACTCAAATCACATCGATAATCATATTGAAAGTAAATGTCCTAACCCTTGAGTTCAAAAGCAGAAACTATCATGCTGTGTAAAGGAACACAGCCAAACTATGTGTTGATTATAGAAATCACACTATAATAAATTTAACAATAACAGGATTTAAAAAATAACCTCACAACAGATTTGACATACTTTAAAATGTTAAAAGAATATAAATGGTTATAAACAATTTTATGCCAATAAATTCAACATAGGTTTTTTAAAAAATTCCAATCACTTGGGATATGAAAACAATCAAAGTTCACTCAAGAAAAGAATAAATAAACATATGAACATTTGGTCATATGAACATATGATCTGTATGAACAATTGCATGTAAAGATAAATATAAACCTTCCCACATACTCATGGCCTAAGTGCATTTACAGGCTAAACCAACATTTCAGAGGAATCAAAACAGTTTTCACTAATTCTTTCAGAAAAGTCACCAAGATCAGAAAGGAAGATTTATGCCTTTACTATTAGCAACGGAATAAATAAAAATGCCATGAGACCCAAGAAGAAAATTTAGCAAGCCGGGGGATACAAAATCAATATATTTAATTTTTTTATTTCTATATAATAGCAATGGACACTAGGAAACAATTAAAAATATTGATAGTGACAGAAGGTATAAAATACCTAGGGATAAATCTTACAAAATGTTATAAAACCTGTAAACAGAAACCAGAAAAATACTTTCGGGGAAGTTACAGATTTTACATAATTAGAAGTCTTGAAAACATAGATGCTAAAATAAAACATTTTAAGTTTTTGTTGTTGTGGCAGCTCTCATTATTTCAATGTTATGTTTTAACTTTTCTTGGTAAACATCTTAATAAACGCAACTACAGTTTAGAAGACTCAATAATGTTAGGATGTCAATTTTCCCCAAATTGATAGAAAAAAATAATGTAACCCCAATCATACTTCCAAGAGGCTTCTTTTATAGAAACAAAAGCAAAACCTAAAGAAAAGAAAATATTTTTACAAGAAAAGCACAGGCTATACGAAATCTTATCAAAATACATAAAATCTGAAAAAATTAAAATGCATTTTGCACTGTTGAAGAAAATAAACTGCATGTCTTCAAAAGTTAGTATGTAAATTAAATGTAATTTCACTTAATAGCTCAATAACTTTGGCTAAGTGGACTCACTTAATTCAAAAATTACATGTGAAAGAAAATATACCTGGGAAGTATGAGAAAGCAATAGGGAAAGATTTCAGCTGAGAACTATCAGAATATATTATAGAGTGATGAAGAAGGAGGAAGTTAGGGGAGCAATGATACAGAACAGACACAATGACACACTGAAGAGAAATCCCTGAGAACTTAAATTAATATAAGGATGATGCATTTCAAAAGGATTATTTAACATAATAGCATCTAATATGCTAGATACTTATCTACAAGAAACTAAAAATGATCTGTTCCTTATAACAAATACAGGGAGAAATTTCAGATGGATTAAACTCTTAAACTACAAAGTTGAGAACATGTATTTCAGCTCTCACTGATCAAGTACCTTTTACTTCTTTGCTGGGATTAGAAACGTAACAGCCAAGAATGCCTATGTGGACTACATCACAGCAAACCCTTTGTATAGCAGTGGACTTCACAAGCAAGATAATGAACAAAATGATAAATAATGGCTTAATTTATAATATGCTAACAAATTAAAAAGAAATAAATAGCCCAATAAAATAATAAAGTCACCTTATAGATAAGAAAATCAGTGGGTAACAAACATGAATATATGAATTCACAAGTAGTAACCATGGATTCACAAGTCATCATAGCAGTGGGATTATCGCTTTGCATCCACCAAATGACAAAGCCATAGCTATTCAACACCTCTCAGGAGGGGGTGAAAAAGATCATCTCAGATATTGCTGGTAGATACAGAAAGTGATTTAATATCTGAGGGGAGCAAACCGACATCATTCTTATAATTAAAACATACACTCCTGGCCACCCAGCATGACAAGAGTAATTATAAAGACATATGTAGGAAAAGAATGGTTACATCACCATAGTAATGATAGAATGGATAGAAAAACCAGTAACAAAGGGAATACTTATTAATAGGAAAATGTCTTTTAAAAATTCCAGTCAATAAAAACAATCAGCTCAGAGGCACGCAAGAAGACAGAGGATTAGAAGTTTCTTCTGTTCGACTCTGTGAACAGGGAATGTCAGAGGAAGGAAGGAAAGGCTGCATTCTGAGAGACTGAGATAGGAAGAGCGTTGGGAATTAAGAAACAGATAGCAGAACGCCTAGAATGTGCAGACACAGAAAGAGGACACAGAGAGAGGGACACCAGCTGCAACTCCAGGGTTGCAGACTGGGCTTTGAGGATCCAAAGCCTTAACCACACGGAAGGCAGCACCATTAACAGCAAACTGAGATCCCAGCTACCGGAGAAACACACAGTGTTTGCAAGTCTTAGTTCCAGTGTGTGTATTCGGTACAATAGAGCAACCCCCCACCCCTTCACAGCAGGCTAGCGTCTGGGAAGTCATCCATGGCACAGTTCACCATATTTGGGGGTGTCGGTGGGAAATGACCACAATGGCAGGATGTTCAAGTAATGAAGAAGTTAGGCTGTGGAGAGTCTAGGTGTTGGAAGTGGCACTCCTGGGGTGAAGAGCAAACTTCATCCTCTCGGGTTTGCAGAGGGTGAGAGCCCTTAGCTGGCAGGAGGTTCCTCTGCATTAAGAGTTGTCTCCTTGCTGTGTTTCTCTGCAGCAGGACCTAGACTTCAGAGGGCAGTCCTGTCAGGTGACTGGATTTCCAGACTCCTCTCCTCAAGTGGAAAGCCAGTATTCAAGTCTTGGAAAAAAATTGAAAAACATGAATGAGAGATTCAGAGATAAAGATTCAAAAATGCTAGGGAATTTTAGAAATAACCACTAAAAAATTTTTCAGAAGATACTTAAAGGAATACTACATGCAGAAGAGGAACAATACACAAAATTAGAAAAAAAATCTCATTAAAATAGATAGATGTGGATTAGGAAACAATGGAACATTAATTCAGTAAACAAGCAAAACTCTAAGGTAACTAGGGAGACATTAATCTTTCAAATGATTGCCCTAAGTGTGGATGGTCTTAACTATCCAGTCAAAAGATTCAGAATGACTACTATGGAAGCTTCCTAAAATATATACATATACATATTTTTAAGATGCAGAGTAGCTGAATGGATTAAAAGCCAAGATCCAACATTTGCTGTCTGTAAGAAACATACATGCTGTGGGATAATGCTCCTGTACACTGGTTTGATAAAACACTGATTGGCCAGTAGCCAGGCAGGAAGTATAGGTGGGGCAAGAAGACTAGGAGAATGCTGGGAAGAGGAAGGGCAGAGTCAGGAGTTGCCAGCCAGACACAGAGGAAACAAGATGACAAGGCAGAACTGAGAAAAGGTACCAAGCCAC
>CABHPQ010166451.1:0-19427 GCA_902168405.1 Peromyscus aztecus
CCATCCATCCATCCATCCATCCATCCATCCATCCATCCTGCTTGCCTGCCTGCGGCCAAACTCCCTGCCATGTTGGCCATAGACTCCCTCTCTGAAACGATAAACAAGTCCCCAATTAAATGTTCTCCTTTAGAAGTTGCCTTTGCCATGGTGTTTCTTCACAGCAATAGAAAAGTAACTAACACAGAAGTTAGAACCAGGAGTTGGTGGCCTCTCAGGGACATTCCCATTCAAACCACCACAGGCTCCAAGGAGTACTGAAGAGAGAAAAATAGCCCAGCACTTGGTGCCAGACAATCTTCTTTACTTTTCCACAAAATGAAACAATTATCTGTTATATTCAAAATAATAAACTAAATGCACATTGATCTAAAAACACATGTCAAAAGGTTGGAGCACATTTATCTATGCAGAAAAGCAAGCTGTTGACAACATTGCTTTGTGATATCCACTGCACCACATATTATGGGTCAAACCATTTCCCAAGTCATTTATTGATTTGGGGACTCGCTGGCATAATCTTCTGCATGGTGAAGTCTTTACTAGCAAATGATGTCCCTGTCTAAATAATGGTTGACGTTAGGGAAACATATCCAGTCATTCCAAAGACAGTCCATCCCAGGCACCAGGGTCCTAGCCCCAGGCACTTTGTTGTAATGAGAAGGAATCCAGATGTCACTGACTAGTGAGCAGGTATCAGTTCCTTCCACGTGACCTAAATGTAGAAAGCCAACCTTAGCCTCAGCGATCCATGTCACACACACACCTCCTACCCTCATGCCTTTTCCAAAGTCCCACCAGGTGCTCTGGACTGAACAATGCCATGCCTTATCCGCGTCCTCGGGCTGCTGCCTGCTCTTTCAGACCACCGTCCCCACCCACAGCTTCGGTATCGTTGTCAACCAGCACCTTAAACACAGCACAGCTAGCTGTGCTGGGGCCCTGAGACGAAATTCCAACCCTAAGAAATACTTATTTTTATACCCTCCAGGGATTCCTGTGCTGTTTAATTAATTCATGAGAAGATGTCTTTCAAAACAAACAGTAAATATTGCTTAAAATGTGTTTTGGGGACACCTTTTGGAGCCACCGAACTGTACAGCAAAGAAAGCGGAAGTGTCGTTCCTTCACTCTCTCTCTCGCTTTCTGCTCACGGATTCCAAGAAAACAGCCTGCAAGGCGTGTTTGCAAAAGGCAAAAAATAAATTTTAAAAAGGGTGACTCTGTCAGCACATAACTATGATTAGGCAGAATCAAGCAGTTACAGGAGAGGGTCCAAAGCAGTGTTCCATGGTCAACACAGGCCTTCGGAACAGCAGCACCCCAAACATGAAGGGATTTCACTGGATGCGACAGTACCAAGACCCTCACCCTGTTAAGCATGTCCCAACAGCATCACTAGTGTGACAGTCAGATCCTACCCAAGCCAATGCCTTGGAAGCTTATGTTACAAAGAGACTCCAAAGGACTCTCTTAGTCAGGGTTCTCTTCGAAAGAGAAACCCAACAGGAGATAGACACACAGCAAGACAGAGGAAGCGGGGCAGGACAGGAACTGATGGTAAGAAATCAGCTCCCACAACCACAGAGGCTGAGAAAGCCAAACCCTAGAGTGTGGGCTGGTGTGCAAAAGATCCCAGAAGATGCACTGGGGTGGTTTGAAAGAAAATGGCCCCCAGAGGCCCATAGGAGTGGCACTATTAGGAGGTGTGGCCTTGTTGGAGTAGGCGTGGCTTTGGTGAAGGAAGTGTGTCTCAGTTCACTTCCTGCTGCCTGGGGATCAAGATGTAGATACTCTCACAGCCCCTCTCCAGCACCATGTCTGCCTGCATGTCACCGTGCTTTCCTGCCGTGATGATAATGAACTAAACCTCTGAAACTGAAGCCACCCCAATTAAATGTTTTTCTTTATAAGAGTTGCTGTGGCCATGGTGTCTCTTCACAGCAATAGGAACCCTAACTAAGACATGCACTGTTCCCATTGAAAGACCACCAGGCTAAGAGAGCTGCTGTTGAGCATGAAGTGGGGAGGCTGTGGGGAGGTTCAGTCTTGATAACATTTTGTGTTGGTCTTCAGCTAGCCGCGTGACACTCACCCATATTTTAAAGAACAATCTGCTTTACTGAAGCCTTTACTACAGCCTGAAGTAAATGAAGAACATTTATATTTAAATGTTCATCTCCTCCAAGAATACCATCACAGAAACCCCTAGAACACTGTAAGATCAAGTGTCTGTGTGCCTCGTGCCACGGTCAAGTTGATACACAAAACGATTTGTTGTGAGCAGCCCAGCAGGTTTAAAAATCTTGGAGATTTTTACCCAGACAGATTTTCTAGATAGCATGGAGACAATTTCACTAAAAGCAGGTGTGGGCTAGGAGGAATAGAGGAAAACCACGGGAGAAACCATTAACAGATAATGAGTCATCAGCTCAGCCTCAGCCCCTGGTACTCCTTCGCCTGCATCCGCATCTTCCCCAAGCGAGGTTATCCAGCAGGGAGGCTGTAGGTGAAAAGCAACCCCAGAACCAGGACTTCTAACCTTGTGCAACTACGCACACACATGTGTACAGTCAAGCTCCTGGCTAGGATGGATGCTTTTCCCGGGACACATTTCCCTCTGTTATAACTCCTTAGAGGGTTTGTTGTTCTTCTGTGAATCTTCTGAAGGCTGCAGGGCCTCAGGCTGCAGCAGTGGGCTCTCAGTCCCACCTCCACTTTCTCCTTAAGTGATCTCATTCACAGATTTAAATACCATCAATATGCCTGCGCTTCCCAAATTTATGTTTCCCAGCCCAGATCTTCCCTAGCAAACAGCGATTTCATATGGTACAGCTTAATATAGCAACCAGTTTTTTTTTTTTTTAAGAAAAAAATTCTCACTCCTACCATCAGCTTTTTCTCTCTTTTAAAAAAAAAAAAAACAAAATGATGCCTTCTGGTCACATGATGTGTAAACCCAGAAAACCCATTAAATCTGTACCTATTGCCATTTATAACCTTTGTGAACCAGCTGCAAGGTGACTGTTCCGCTTTTCTCTCTGTTGTCTTGACAAAACATCCTGACAAAGAGCAACTCAGGGCAAGAAGGGATACATTTGACTTCCACAAGTCATTGTTCATCATTAAGAGATGTCAAGGCAGGGACTCACATGGTAGCTTGAGACAGGTGCCATGGAGTGACACTGTTTGCTGGTTGGCTCACTGCTTGGTCCTTACCTCTTTTCCCTATATAGCCCAGGCCACCTGGCTAGGGATGGTTCTGCCCACAGTGGGCTTTCCTACGCCAATTAATAATCAAGGCAATCTCTAGAGAGCCCATGGGCCAATCTAATTTAGGCAATTCCTCAACTGAAGCTTTCCTCTCAGACAACTCCAGGTCAGGTTGACCATTAAAGCTAACCAGGCCAGTGACCAAGGTATGCCTATATTTTCTTTAGAGGCTTTTAGAGTGTGGCTTTTTCACTCCGGCATCTACCTCACTTCTGCTAAGTAGCTCCCAGCTCCTGGTGCTGGGTTAGAGACATATGGCCCAATGTGAAGTATTGACTGGAAACACTCAGAATAAATCTGATGGCTGACTGATGCCTCAGAGAAGAAAACTTCCATTTGGTTAAAAAAAAAAAAAGCTGAGTGTGTGACATGCACTTGTGATCCCAGTGTTGGAGAGATGGAAGCAGGTAGATCCCTTGGGCTCACTGGCCAGTCCACCTGTCCTTCTCAGTTAGCCCCAGGTTCCAATGAGAGACTTAGAAAACCAAGCTGGACCACTCCTAAGGAATGGTATGTGAGTTTGATTTCTGTATTCTGAGGCTAAGCAGAAGCCCATTGGAGCTGGCCAGGTTTGCAGAACCAGGGCTGCAGCTCCTATTGCAACATTCCTACGGAGCTGAAGCAGGTTACTGCTAAAATTGGACCAGGTTCAGCCTAGTACTGATGGATAAGCCGAGCCAGCATTGAGCAGCTGATGAGGCAGAGGCTCGCTCAGGAAAACAGTAACAAAAGCTCTTTGTCAACAACCGAAGCACCTCCACCCTTGGACACACCCATTTTCCCTGTGAACACACCCATTTTCCCTGTGAATCTGGCTCCCAGGCTTTTGTCCCTAATGGAGAGGAAATGGGGGTTTCAAAAGCTGTTTGTATCAGATGCTCCTCCCTGTTTTAAAAACATGTGAGCAAGGTAAAGCTCAGCCACACAGCACACCTGTCAATTTCAGGGTCTCCATCTCCCCGAATTTGCAAGTGGCAACAGTAAACGGATCTGCTTTAGGGGAATCTGTGCTCACTTGATGAGACAGCCTTGGGGGAATGCCTGGCGGGAGAAAGCGAAACACGTGCTTGGGATTCATACCCCTTTTCCAGGCTTGTCTTCTCAACAGGGAACCGAGAAAGTCTGACAGACCTCAAGCCTGGCAGTGCCATGTTCTAATGCCCTTCCCATTCTGCATAGAGAACAAAGCAAAATGGGGATTGCTTCTCTAAAACTATCCCCTATCTTTGAGTTATAGAAATGATACCTAACAGTGGGGGCGGGCGCAACAGGGGAAGGAGCGGGGGGACATCTCCACTTCAAGAACAAATGGTCTTCTTCAAACAAAAGATGGGCTGAGGGGCAGCAAGGGAATTGCCCCTCTTATGAAGCCAGGCTAATTACTTTTCCGTAGATTTTTCAATTAAATAAGCTCAGGGCCAAGGACACCTGGCCATACGTAGGAGGCTGCCCTCTGCTGTGGGTTTTCATTACTGCAGGAAGTTTGCATGTTTGGATTTTTCAAATCCAGGAATCCTGGGACTTGTGCCAGTAGAGGACACTGACCTATTCAACTCTGCCCTCTGCCCTCCAAATGGTACAAGAACCCCACAGTGTTTGTAACCAAAGGAAGGAATGTTTGGGAAGCATTCTGACCGGAGGATGCTGTTAGAACAGAACTACTCACACCCTGATGACTCAGCCTTGAGGCCAGGGAAAGGCCCACAGAAACAAAGGCCAGACAACGTCTCCAGCATTCTAAGACTCAAGTGCACAGTGAATTGTTACACAGTACCAGGTGCTGACCCTGAGGAAGCAGCAAAAGGGAGAAGGCTCCAGTGGTCAGGGTAGATTAGTGATGCGCACTCTGTAGCTCTACAACTTAAGAACTCTTTCTTTCTATTCTTTCCTTCTTTTTTTACTTTCCTTTCTCTCTGTCTCTCTCTTTCTATTCCTTTCCCTTCCTATTTCCTTCCTTCCTTTCTTTTTCTCTGTGTAGTTTTGGTGACTGTCCTGGAACTCGCTCTGTAGCCCAGGCTGGCCTCGAACTCACAGAGATCCGCCTGCCTCTGCCTCTCGAATGCTGGGATTAAAGGTGTGTGCCACCGCTGCCCCACCCAGCTGACCCCTTAATAACTTTGAAACTTGCACAAGACACAACTTTATGAGCCTGTTTTCTCATCTGTAAAATGGGATTCCCACTTACCTCAGAGGGTTGTACAGATTAGAACTCGTGTCTGTATCACTCGGCTATGGAAGATGCTCATATAGCCTGTGTTGGCCTGTTGGTTAGTATTCTATCTAGAGGGATTTTTACAAGAGGGTGGGAAACCCATTGTTCTGCTATCTCTAGTATGAGCTTCATTTGAGGATTGTGGATGCCTCACGGGACACAGACAAGGGCTCAAGTTTCACCTGACTCTGTTATATCACAAACCCTTTCACCTTCTACAAAACAGAAGCCTTCACCCTCTACAAAACAGTAATTGTTAAACAACAACACTCTCAGATAATAGTAATAGGCAAAACACTTTTGTAAAATATGCAAATAAAGAGACTCCTCAAGATACCACAGTGATATATTCAAGGGCACTCCTGTTTAATGGTGTGTAACAAGAGAAAGTGAACTTAACAGTATTTAATAATAGATCCCCAGTCATAAAGATTGATGCTCTAGATGTTAAAAAGCATATGAACTTCAATGGGATCCATTTACTGAGAACTAGCTAATCAAAAAACTAAATTTCAATTTAAAGAAGTTTTTCAAGAGTGTGGGAAGCGTAACATTCTATTATCTCTAATATGATGACTCATGTTGCTTTTAGTCTAGGGAAGTAGTGTTCATGAAATCATAGCCTAGGACCTCAGAGAGTGTGAATGCAAGATTCAAAGTAACCTCAAATTGTGTTAGGACAGAAGGGGTAAACAGAGGCATGAAGAATCCAGCTTCCAGAGAGAGAATCCAGCTCAAAAGACTTCTTCCCTAAGAACTAAGAGCACCGTCTAGCTGAAGTTACTATACGGCTTATGATCAAGCCTGACTTCAGTTCCCATACTGAAATGTATTCAACATATGGGTCAGCTTTCAAACAAATGGTTTGGCTTTATTATCCCTGCATAGCTCTGGGCTGATACTGCAGACTCTCCAACTGGGTATCAGCAGAGGTGGGATTCCAATCATCTTTACAGTGAGCCCTGGGATCCGTGTGCAGGAACCGGCTCCAGGATGTCACAATTAGTTCCATGTGTGAGAAAATGTGATATATAATACATTTCTGCATTGACCTGAAAGATTTCCTGGGTTTTTTATTTTCTATTGTTATGTAGTTTTAAATAGAACCTTTGTATCCCTGCTGTGGGGACCCAGATTCCCAAGGATAAGTGAAAGGATTGGAAACAAAATATGTAGATAAAATGGGTCTATCAGGACCCTGGTAATAAATAGCCTCAAATCAGAGGATGCATCTGAATATGGATATAGGAAACTTTTAAAAGGAAAACAGTTAACATTCAATTGACAAATACCATCTTTTCTTACTTAGTGTTATTCTGTCAGGCTAAGGGAGCTAGCAAAAAAGCAGCAATCAGTTGGTTAGAAAAACTTCTTATTACAGGAAAGTTGGGTGAGACCTCCTTGTTGGCATGGACTCAAGGTCAAGAGTGGAAATTAGGGATTGATCATAGCAGCTAATAACAGCTTTTAGCCAATGTCAGGATCTGTGCTAAAGACTTTATATGCAGTTAGCTTTCCATGTCTGAGAGTTCCACGTTCATGGATTCAAACAACATATTCACAGGAGAAAAATTGCATCTTTATTGCACTGACTTTTGTCCCTTGTCATCATCCCCTAAGCAATACAACATTGATTATAGACATAGCATTTATATTATATTATGGAGTTTTGTTTTTGTTTTTGTTTTTTGAGACAGGGTCTTATTATATAACCTAGCTGGCTTGAATACTAAGAATGCATGCATCACCATGTTTATCCATTTATATTATGTTTTATAAGTGATGTAGATATGCCTAAGCTATTGACATTGTGGTATGACATTCTACCTACAAAGTTCATGCTTGAGGACTGCATAATTGTTACAAAATAAAATCACAAAAAATTCATAATGTTTTTAATTTTACAATTTTGTGTTGGGTCATATTGTTAGCTATCTTGGAGCACATGTATCCCTCAGGCTGTAGGTGGACATGCCTGAAAGTACACAGGAGCTCCAGTAATGGTTATAGGCAAATGTTATGCTAATTTATGCAAAGGACTTGAGCATCTCAGAATTTGCAATCCACATGGTGTTTGAAAGAACAATCCTTGAATATCGATCACAGACTGTGGTAGCCATCATTTAATCTCTATAGCAGCCTTGTGAATAAGGATCATGAACTTCACAGTGGTGTGAAGCAACAGGGCATTAGTTCAGTAGATATCTTGTTCACAAGCAACAAAATTCGGAAACAGGAGAAACTAAACCCACACCAAACACTCCAAAATACTCTACAGAATAATTCCAGAATCTTCTGGCACTTCGGATGCCTTACACCTAAAACCCACCCTTGTAGAGGAAACTGTAGATTATGAAGGTGTAACAGTTCCTTCACTAGCTCAGCATGCTCACTCCCATCTGCCAAGTTCCATGGACTAGGACCCTAGTTGAAAAAAGTTTTAAGCCAACTTAAATCGTAAGCAATTAAAACATCCATCAGTTTTAAACCACCCATGATAAGACTGGAGTTTTATATTCACGAGTAACTATTTTATTTCTGTTTTAATTTTAACAGTTACAGAACTTAGTTTGAAAACTACCACACAACACCCAGGATCTGGCCTCAGCTATACCACCAAACAGATTCTCTTAGAGTCACTCACTTATAAATCACTTTTCTCAATTGGATACAAGAGGTAAGCCATGCCAAACATTGTCCTTGTCTAAGACACTTTAGGGAAAATAAAGGGAAGGAAGTTTATATTGAGATTAAGGAAAATCTTGAGTAAAAAGGCTTCGATTCTTCAAGCATTTGAACAACAGGGTCTGTAAAGACAGGAAGTCTTCCATGGAGAAATTTCTCAAACTACTAAGGGCAGACACACACTGAAAAAAATAATGAGCCCAATTACACTGTAAAGGTTCAGAGGTGGTTGTTATTTAAATGCTAATGACTTAAGAGGAAGAACATTTTTCTCCAGGCCAACTTAGAGAAACTGGGAGTGTAGGGTGCCAGCAACAGAGGCTGAGAGCAGCCAGTGTGGGGGTGGGAGACTGAAGGAAGGGTTCAGAGTGGCGGTCACAGGTCACAGACTAGCAAGTCAAGCTGTCCCATGCCACACTCTTGGGGACTGCTTTTAGAGAAGGGCTTACTTTCCAGCTAATTGTCTTCACTGAGAGAAATTGAGAAACACTCCTTGTCTCTTGGTCTGCCTTCAGGTCACAGGCCTCCTGCAAGAGAGCTGAGGGGGCATCTCTCACCACAGCCCCCATCAAGCCGCGCTCTCCCAACCAGACTCCACTGTTGTCCCTCCAGATCAGCTTCACAAAAGCTTCACAAGATCCAGGAGCTGACATTTATTGGGCTGGGTTGCTCTACCACGGGTCATCTTACTTAACTTTCACAAGCATACTCCCATCAGACACGCAGATGGCAATGGAAAAAACAAACAACAACAAAAAACCCTGGAAGGACAGGCCCAACTTCCGGTGCAAACCTCTAACTATCAGCAGGGAGATTCTGACTGATTGCCTCAGAGGACCTTGTTTGAGAACATAAACCCAAACAGACAATAACAGAAGATAAGTCCAGCTCAACAATACTTGCTCATTATTTTTAGAAGGGCGTCCTGGAGCCCACGAGGTACCACCATATCAGGAGGAGGCTGCTACATAGGAGGAAATCAAAATTGTCCCTGCTTTCTATCATACAGAGAGATGATGGAAAAGTAATCTGGCTATCTAGTAATCTAGAAAAGAGCTGAAGATAAAAATTGCCCTCGGCTGGCTGAACTCGGGCAATACATTTACAATGTATTTTTCAAACATTTTGGAAATGAGATTGTTTCATCTTCTTTGGAACTTTTTTCAAGCTCTCCTCTGAATTCTCTCCAAAGGCACACACTACTGTCCTTTCTTCCTGTCTCTTTAGTTACTCCTGCAGCAGCTTCTGATGCAGTCCTTAGAATACAGTCATCAAGAGAAACACTGGAGCCGGGCGGTGGTGGTGCACTCTTGTAAGCCCAGCACTTGGGAGGCAGAGGCAGGAAGATCTCTGTGAGTTTGAGGCCAGCCTGAGTTCCAGGACAGCCAGAGTTGTTACACAGAGAAACACTGTCTCAAGAAAACTGAGCTAGAGACAGACAGACAGAGAGAGAGACAGAGACAGAACAATGGCCCTCCCATTTCTGCCTTGTACCCATCCTCAGTAGATGCACTGGATTAGAAACTGCACCCTGAAGCCCTGATCTTGATGACATAAGATTTCCAAAAGGGAATTACATATTCCTAGAAGTATTTTGAGGATCTTTTTAGTTATAGCTGTTTCCAACCTGTGGACCATGGTCCACATGCATCTTAGACAGCTATGAATTTAGCCCAAAAACACATCTGTGGATGACAGTACCAAGTCACACTGTCAAAAGATTGGATGACTAAGAGATGTTCCATCACTAAGAGAACACCATAGAAGAAAAACTGATAAAAGCTACTTTTAATGTCTCATGAGAAAAACAATTCGATCTTCACGTACTTCAGCGAAGATGTAGGTTGTCCGGGAGTTGTCACACACTTGAGAAGTGGCGAGGGGCAGGGAAAGAAACCTGTATGGTATGCTCTACATCAATCGAGTTTCTTTAGCTCTGAACAAAGGAAGGTGTTCGAGCAGCACTTTTTCTTCTCCCAAAATGATGACAGGCTGAAGGTAGGAGTGGGCCTCTCATCTACATGCACTAGGATGAAAAGACCCGAACACGAGCCCTTGTTTCTCGTCAGCCGATAGAGAGGGACAGGGGCACTGTGGAATACAGGGTGGGAGTTAGCCTGAAGGTTTCCCATGGTTACAGCTACCATGGAAATCATTTTCTTCTCTGGGGCTTTCAAAGATCTGGAGCCTGACTTCAATCCCAGTTTAAAGGAGAACAAAGGTAGAACACGGACAGGAATGGCTTTTTTGTTTGAAGATTAAAGAGGTTCCCAATCGGGGTGCTTGGAGGATGGGTCCAGGCACCAAAGGCAGCAGCAATGTCAAAAGGCTCCATATCCAAGTGGCCCAACAGGGTGCAAGATGAACCCTCATGGCCTAGAGGGGAACTCGCACTTTCTGGACCCAGCCAGGAACAGATTGATCTTTTCAAAGTGCCAATCGAATCATGTCACGTCACCCCCTGTATAAAATTGTTCAGTGGCTTCCCACTGTTCGTAGGATAAAATCGTTAATCTCCATGACAGTCTGGTCTGGGCATTCCTGGTCTGGCGCATCTGTCTGAATCTGCCTTCTTTCCTACATATTAAGTAGTCTGGCCTGAAGCCCGTAAAATGTGTGAAGCTGCATTCTGTTTAGGGGCTTCACACAAGGACCGGAGACACTCCTTCCCCCATTTGCCTTCTACACAGGCGTCTTCTGATTTTCAGACTCAGTGACACTCATCTTCTCTGGGTGTCCTCGCTCTGTCAAGCCACGTGCTTCCCGCAGGGCACCTGCTATTTTATTTGATGTTTCATACTTTGTGAGCACCAAAGTAGCAGCAGCTAACCTTCCTGACAGCTGGAGCTTCGTGCTGCACTTCTGAGGTCTTCAGATCAGTGCCCGGCACACGGGCTCAGTAAATGATCGGTCAGTAAATGATTTAAGGGTGAGGAGAGTCACCCATCTCTACACGCCTAGGAATTCACATTCATGGCCACTTTCAAGGAGCCTCATAAACAGAAGCCTCAAGTTATGTAGGACTCAGGTTTCCAAGTCAGTATACAAGGTCAGCTCAAGGACAGCAGTAATTCTTGACATGGGCAAATTTGCTCTGCAGGGGACATATAGCAATGTCTAGATATACTATTGATTGTCACGATGGATGTCTAGCAACAGAGACCTATGCTGCTGCTAACTGACCTACAATGTCCAGGAAAGCCCTCCCAGCAAAGGAAAATCTGGCTTTAACTTGTTAATAGTACTGAGGTTCAGAAACCCTGCTGCAAGGAATCGTGGTCCATTAGAAAGGGGTTTTGTGAAAAACGCATGCCATCTTAGACAATGACCACCTCTTCCGGTGCACACTGGCCATTTTCCTCCAGTGATAATACAGATGCACTGCTGCTCCTAAACACTGCAGAGTCACTGGCTGAGTTAAAGGAGTACAGTGCATTAAAAGGCACGCGTCCTTAGGAGTTCTCCTCTTACACAGTGTGATAGGCAGCCTGCACTGCCAGAGGCTTTCAGAAACTAAGTCCAGCAAGAGTCGGGGGATCTGTTTCTCCTGCTATGATGCAGATTCTACGTGTTCCTAACGCTCATGTATTTAAGGATTAGTCTGCAATGCAGCAGTGTTCAAAGGTGAGGTTTGGGGGAGGTGACTGGATCATGAAGGCTCTGACCTCATCAATGAATTACTTTTTTTGAGAGACAGTGAAAACTTTTCAAAGCGGATCCTAAAGGAGAGCCCAGGAGGAAGCAGGTCATTGGAGGCGTGCTCTTGAAGGGCACAGTTTGTCCCTGGTCCTTCCTTTCTCCTTCTGCTTCTAGTCACCAAGAAGTCTCACCAGAAGTGAGACTCTGGCTCCACCACCCACGTCCTGCCATGATGTTCTCCCTTGTCATTGGTTTAAAAGCAATGCAGCCAGCCGATCATGAACTGAAACCTCTGACCATACCGAGCTAAGAAAATCTTTCCTCCTTCACATCTGTTTCCTCATGTACTTCTCACAAGTGATAGCTGAGTAACGGGATAGGGTTTGGTTGTTGGAATGCTTGCCCAGCACGCACAAAGCTCTGGGTTCGATCTCCGTATCACATAAAGCAGGTGTAGTGAAGCATGCCTGTAACCCCAGCATGTGGGAGGCAGAGGAAAGATAAGACCGCCAAGGTAATCTTTTGCTACAAAGTGAGTGTGGGGCTGCCATGAGCATCAGGAGATCTTGCCTCAAAATTAAGGAAAAAACAAACAAACAACAACAAAACTGACTGTGTAAAATGCCCCTGCTATGTTTGCACTGGGGATAGATACCTCGAGTAGAGCAGCTACCAATGGCCACACTAACTTATATCACTATAGCTTCCCTTTGTCTTTCCAGAGAACCGCACCCCCATGATATCATGAAAAAGATCGACTTTCTCACAGTAAAATTCTACTTCTACCTCGAAAGTTTCCTACTTCCATTATTAGAGACGTACCAATTTGGACATGTCATTTCTCATATAAAATGAACCTGTTAATTAGTGAAAAAAGAGGCCCCAAATTTGAAGGAATGCAGGGAGGGGCCGATGGG
The DNA here is from genome assembly GCA_902168405.1 of Peromyscus aztecus. Lineage (NCBI taxonomy): Eukaryota > Metazoa > Chordata > Mammalia > Rodentia > Cricetidae > Peromyscus > Peromyscus aztecus. The sequence goes on from CABHPQ010166451.1 coordinate 12,727, forward strand.
AAGGTTTGGAGGCAAGAAAGGGACAGGAGAAATGTTGTAATTAAATTATCTCAAAAAATTAAAAAAAGAAGAAATGAACCTGATAAAATCCAGATTCCTGCGCTGGGGCTGGAACTCCCGTGTATGATGTCCTTGATTCAATCCCCATCCCAGTACTGACAGAACAAGCACACACACCACCAGCACCACCACCACCACCACCACCACCACCACCACCACCACCACCACCAGCACCACCACCACCAGCAGCAGCAGCAGCAGCAGCAGCAGCAGCAGCAGCAGCAATAGCAGCACTAAAGAACAAACAAACAATACCCCCTAATGAAAATTCTTAGGAATGTAAATGCTAGGTTAATTTTTAATATATAAAATATAAGTACTACTTTACCATAAATGGGGAAGAATTGATCCTAACTCAGAAAATGAAGTGGTATAAAAGAACAATGTAACAATTTTGGGGACTGCACAGAAGATAGAAGGCTGTGTTCCAACCGTCGGTAGAGAATACAGAATATGGCTCCATTAGCTTTGTAGCACTTGGCAGGCAACTTCATCCTCCTGTGCCTCAACTTTCCTCCCTGTCCAATGGTTCTCTCAGTGCCAGCCTGGAAGGGTGAAAGGGGAAGAGCAGTGCAACAACGGGAATTAAGCACTTACATCAGGTTGGGGGTCCAGGTTCCGGCAAAGGTGTTCCCCATACTCTGTGGTCCATCAAGAGCTCAGAGAACGTCATATTCTGGAGCTGGTGCCTCAGGCAGGACTTTCAGACAGTAGAAGACGGCTGCCATGTTTCTCAACAAAAGGCTTCCACCATCCAATAAAAAAGGTCATTAGTTCAGTTACCCAGGTCACTGAGGCTGATGTATTTATCTTTTCTGGTATATGTTTCTATCGTGGGCTCTTCAACTACTTGGTGGCCGATTTGACAGTATATTTGTGCTGGAGGCAGTAGTTGGGGGTCACCTCATAGTTCCTCCCAAATGGAGACATTCATCAAACTATAGTTGAACTATACAGATTTTTTAATTTCCTAATTCTTACTCACATCCCACTGGGATAAAGTAAAAATTCCAAGGTCCAGCAGGGTTGGCCACACAGAGGACCATGAATGGGGCAGCTCACAGCGAGGCCAGGATGAAGGGCTTTCCACGACACAGTTAATATCGCTCCCACCGCCACCTTCTAGAAATACCAGTCAGCTTCTGGTACTAGATGTGCATTTGGGAATAACATCAATCCATCTCTGCTGGTCTGCTCTATGATAACTTCATAACTATTTATGGGCAGCTTCAAAAGCCAAGAGATGCTAAACAAACATGGAGACAATTTGGCGAAATGTTAAACATTTGCCCAGGGTGACCTTACAAGAGTTTGCTTGGGGAATTCTGTGGCCATGTAAATTATCAGTGGAAGCCAAACACTGTGATAACATCTCTTTTAAAAAAAGAAATCATCCTGGGCCAGACTGAGGAAGCTCACGAACCAACACCAGGTTATTTTTAGAAGATTGGTACTTGGGAAGAGATAAAGATTAAAAAAAGAAGAAGAAGAAATAGGTTTACAAAATGAGAAAAATCAAACCTGTACTGCTTTTCTTCACGAACTATTCTGACCTTTTCCACTGTAGCCTGAGAAAGTTTGAGGATCAAAACCAGCAAATAAACAAAACAGCAACAACAACAAAAGCAAAACCAACCAAACAAACAAAAAACCCTGAATTAGAAATCTCTGCTGGTATTTCAGAGCCAGTGAGTGTTCTATGCCTTTAAACTTTGCATGCAAATACATTTCACTTTCCAGAGGCTATCTTTCATTATATTTGAAAGTGGGTAGCCGCCCACAAAACTTCCCTCCTCTTTCTAAGTGGAAGTGGTTTTCTCAAAGACCTCCTTCTTTTTTCTTTTAATTGTTAATAGTGAGGACTGGTGTCAGGACCAGGACAAGAAAATAAATCCTCATCCTTTAAGAGAAAGAACACGAAGACCTCTTCACAGAGCCTGTATCCACCCTGGCAGAAAACAAAAATTGAAATTGAATGCTTCCTTAGGGGAAAGAGTCAATGGATAAAAGAGGTTTGGGTCCCATTAGGCATCACCATTAAGGGGAATCTCTCTGTGATTAGATGCTCTAGCCCCAAGGACTAGCCATTACCGGCTAACATTAAAGACACATGTTCAATAATGAGACTGAACAAACGCTGCCGAGCAAGCAGACTTGACACCAGGAGAAGACGACACTTATTAAGTACCTCTACTGGGTCACTATAGGAATTCAGAGTTGAGAAAGAACTTAATACATATCAGACACTGGTCTAAATAGTAATATTTAATATTTAATAATTAATCCTCACAAAACCATGAACTTCACAAAATCCCCCCCCCCCCCAGGCTAAACCCAATCAAAATTATTTTGAGAATGATATCATCATTTTCAAGTAGGGACCTAGCCAACACAGTTATCTTTTTTTTTTGTTTGTTTTTTGTTTTTGTTTTTTGAGACAGGGTTTCTCTTTGTAACAGCCCTGGCTGTTCTCGAACTCAAAGAGATCCCCCTGCTTAGGCTCCTGAGTGTTGAGATTAAAGGCACCACCGCCCGGCTAGTTATCTTCCTCTATTTGGTTAACTATGTTTATTGCTTTGCTTCATGGGCAAATGCTGGAATATGGCGTTTTCCTCATACACTGCTGAGCACAGAGAGAGATGTGAACCCAAGCCTGTGGGTCCAGCTAAAGCAGCAACGTCCTGCTGTGGTAGTCATGCCGCAGACTTACGTTTCCAAGAGCCTCCAGAGGACTGACGCACACACCAACCATGAGAGCTCCACTTGTAGAAGAAGGCATGTACGTTGTTTCTTTTGCATGGGTACAAGTGTGCACAGTGCGTGAGCGTGTGGAAGACAGAGGAAAACCTCCTGTGTCTTTCTACAAGTGTGCTCTGTTTTTTCAGACAGGGTCCCTCCTTGACCTGGAATTTCACCCAGTAGACTAGGCTTCCTGGCCAGTGACCTCTGCAGATGAACTGGGTCTTCTCCCCCCCCCCTCCCCCCCCCCCCCCCCCCCGTTTCCCCATTGCTGCCACAACAAACGGTACTACTATACCCAGCTTTTATGGGAGTTCTGGGGAAACACAGTCAGGTCCACACTTGGGAGGCAAGTACTTGACCGAGGGAACCATCTCTCCATCCCTCCTCTTATTGTTTCTTAACGCAGACACCCCCTGTTCTGTTTTGGGGGGGGAGTTCAAACTGCATACTTAAGATCTGTGTACATCTATATGTGTTCTACTTCAACACAGTTTTTTAAAGCAGAACACCCTATGTTTGCTCATCTCTGGAAAGATCATCATCACAAACCTGTCACCCACATCCCAGTTCAGACAGCATTTCTTCTACCACAGGCCCCCTTAGCTTCAGCCCCTACTCCTTCCAACCTCCCATTGCGCTAGCCCTTGTCTGTCAAGCTGAGCTCGTGCCCCATATTGGCCCCTTCTCCTTCCTGCCACAGGCTCACACATCCCATGACCCTTCATCCTAGCAACAGGCACCAGTTCAGACACCACCGCGCCTCCCAGCTCTGTCCTTTATCTCTGTTCTTATCTCAAATCCAACTTGACTGAAATCCAGATGAGCAGTCAGATGCCCAGGTCAGCACTGCCAGCCTTCTGTTACACTCACCATCCCCTTGCTCCCCGATGTCCATTCTGTGCCCATCACCTGACTTGCTCCCCCAAGCCTATGCTGTATCCACCACACTCTTGCTCCCTGAAGCCTGTGTTGTGCCCATACCTCCCTCCTCTCTCAGGCCTGCCCTGTGCCTACCACCCCATTGCTCCTCCAGGCCCATGCTATGCCCACTCCTCCTTGCTCTCCCAAGCCTGGACTATCTCACTCAAGAATTCCACCTTTTCTTCCCCCAAATTCTTCCTCCATTACACACACTCTTGTCTTCTTCACTCATTTCCTGTCCAAATTATACCATGTTGATTTTCATAAGGCAATTTTAAGGAAAATGTTAAGTTATAATCACTAGTTTTAATAGCCAATGACTAAGTGATTGTTATTATGTCACTTCCTGATCTCAGCATAACATGTGGCGACTCACTTTACCCTCATAGCAACCCCCCAAGTAAGCACTATTCCAATCACAGATTTATAGAGCGGGAAACGGTCACTGAGACCTATGAAATTTAACACATATTAGGTAAAGACACATGCTCACATACTAGGGCTCTCAAACAGAACCATGACACAGAAGTATCTCTCAGCAACAAGGAAGGTCCTTAGATGTGACAAAAGTTATGGAGTGGGCAGAGGAAAAGCTAGGGCTGCCAGGTCTTGTCCCTTTGCCAGTGGATCTCAGCAAATGTAGTTTACCCTCCCTCTTCAAGCTCAGGCCAGTAGTCGGGGGAGATTCATCACCCACTGAAGAGGGAGGAAGAGAGTCATGGCATACTCTGTGTGTTATCAGTGACTATGAAGAGCAGACTTGGGAGTGGAAAGGCAGAGCCACCAAGGTCCTTCAGAAAGCTCCAATTCTTCCCTGAATATTCTTTCTGCCTCTGTCCTAAGAGACTCAGGGCACAGGATACCCCATGAACAGCTGGGTGCAAATGCTCCTGCTAGAACAAACACTTCCTGCCTCCCACAGCAGGCCGAGGGGCTATAACTCTGTGTCTCACACACCCTGGTAGTCTCCGGGGACATTAATGTACTCCCTGTCAAAGAAAAATGAGCAAACTAAAATGTGTCAAAATGTAAAGGAAAGAAATTACATTAAAACTGTTATTAAAATGTTTTTTAAGCTTTGATGGCATAATTTACATTTCTCTCGGGTTAATACACAGAACATATGTATATACACATAAGATGTATTACATACTTATAACAGTTTAGAGTATTTATTAGGTAGACAGCGCATATATCTGTCATATAGATGTATACATGGAATACACACACAAAGAATATACCTTGTACAACACCATACATACACAACACTATACATGTATCTCACATAATTTAGTGTATGCGGTAAGTGTTTATTAAAATGATACACAAAGCTCTAATGGCTGCTATCATTTCCAGGCAGTGGTGAGCATAAGCCAGCCATATTTCAATATGACTGCCACAACTGTTAGGTGATTTGAAAACATCTGGAATTTTACTAACAAAGCCACAGGTATTCCTAATACAATGACTATGATTAACTCTTAATTGAGGGAAATGCTACAGTTCAAATAGGGGTTACGAGGAGCGAAGACAAACTTTTCCCACCCAAGTTTTGGGGAGGGGGAGTGCTCTGAACCCTAGGAGTGGGCTTGAAGATAGAAAGTATCCTGTAAAAATATGTCCAGAAATCTCAGTGCTGAAAAAGAAGGATTAGAGGCTGGTAGGTGCATGTCACCTTGGAGGGTATACTCCAGAGTCGCTAGTTATCACACCCGCATGCCAGTTCTTGCCACACTGTGACTTCTGACAAAGGTACTGCCTCTCAGCTGCAGGCTTAAAAGAAGCCTGCACTCATTAGCAAGCAAGGGCCATAGAGCATTCTCCAAGTCTCTCCCCTTCCTGGCTCATCCAGAGACAGCTGAGGGTCTGGAGTTCCTCACATCATCCTTACACTTCCTGTTTCATCTTAACAAGTCTTCTAAGCCACTCACACTCTAGCCTACATCCCTCAATTGTTCAGTTTTAATCCTTCCAGCTTTACTTTGTGGTAACTAAGAATGTATTGAGACAAAGAGGTCTGTGAGACTTTTAAAAACCGAATATGTATGTATGTATGTATGTATATGATATATATATTATATATATATATATCAGCCTAAATAACATCTTTTACATACCTTATGTAATTTACTCAGCCTTTTAATGGCATTTAGGCCTTCCAGTTTTATTTTTTTGCCCTTTTCATTTTGGAAACATCCAGCCATCATAGGACAATGTCTTATCACACAGAAATAGTTCTTTATTACAAAATTTTATGTTTACATCCTTTTGACATTTCTCTCTCCTACCTAATGGTTTCTTATTTTATTTCATGTTTAATACCATAAGGCATTGTATCACTAGCAAATAAAATTTCCATCTAATTAAAAGATAGCTGAATCCAAACAACATACACAGCATAATGCAATAAATTAAGATGACCTGCAGATACATTATAAGACTGTTAGGCTTTATAAGTTCCCAGGAAAATCTTATAGAAAACATATGACAGTCAAAAGTTTTATGTGTGTTCTGTATAGTCAGAGAAGGAGCTGCCATAGCTATGCTACTGAGTGAGTGTAAGTTGAAGATTTTTTAAAAACATGCTGCTGATAAATAGCAAAGTATTATCACATTGATGTTGTTTACAACATCCAACAGAAATCAACTAGGGCCACCCTGTTAAAACTGTAACTCTGGAGTTACGGATTGAGGCTTTCTAGGCAGAGAGTCCTCTCCGCAGATTTCATCAGCTCTCTCTACTGCAGCATCTTTATAAACAGTGACCCCTGTTAGGAGCAGCTTACCCCTTAGCAGTCCTTTCTAAAAAAATATTTTTATTATTTAAAACAACTTTTAAAATTAAATATATTTTGATCATCTTCTTCCCCTCCCAAAATTAAATATATTTTGATCATCATCTTCCCCTCCCCAAGTCCTTCTAGATCCCCTCCCCATCCCTACTCACCCAAATTGAAGTTCTTTCTCAAAAAACAAAC
>CABHPQ010166451.1:19527-48421 GCA_902168405.1 Peromyscus aztecus
ATAGATAGATAGATAGATAGATAGATAGATAAATAAATAAATAAAAGGAAGCACACATAAAAAAAACTGTGGAGTCCATTATAGGTTGGTCAACCACTCCTGACCATGAGACCTGTGTAAGGGTGCAATGCCTGTGCTCTTAGGCTGTTCCATTGTTCTCTTTTCGCTCTGCTACAGTCTAGGAGTCAGACTGACTCAGGACAGGTGGTTTTGAAAGATACTTTGAGAAAAACATGCTTGGGTCTAAAGTAGGAAGGTCAAAATCCCATCCTCGGAGCCACCTTCTCAGTGAGCTCGAACAGCACATGGCAGTTTGCCAACCTAATTATCCACAAAAGGCATGTGTTCCTCTGTGAAACTGAAGAAGACAGCAAATTGTCTACAAATGATATTAAACTTCCAGAGGTTGATGTTCAGTATATTGATGTCATTGCTGTGGTATCATTTCTCTGGTGCTGTGATAAAACACTTGGGCCCAAACCAGCTGGAGGTGGAAAGGGTTTATTTACTTCCACATCACTGAAGGAAGCCAAGGCAGGAGCTTGAGGTAGGAGCCTGCAAGCAAGAACTGGAGTAGAGGCCATGGAGGAATGCTGCTTATTGGGTTACTCTCCATGGCTCACTCTGCTTGCTTTTTTATACAAAACAGGACTACCTGCACAGGGTGGCACCATGCACAGTGGTCTAGGTTCTCCCTTATTGATCATGGATCAAGAAAATGCCCCCATCTCTCCACCACATACTTGTTCATTGTAGTGGCACCTGCCACCCCAGGCTGTGGGGTTAGGGCAGGCACTTTGGTCCAGTCTAATTTTTAAAAGTCCCACTGTCTTTTAAATATTTTGATAACTTAAAAATCAAAAGTCATTTAACTGTAGGTTCATGGAAAAATCTGAAATATATCACATAGTTCTATTCCAAGGGAAAGAACCATGACCCAGTTACAATCAGATCAAAGCAAAGCCAAAGTCTAATAATACAAACTACTCAGTGTTCAGCATCTGGAGACTCGCTCACAAACTCCTGGGCTTCACTTAGGCACTCCGACTTCTCTGTCTCTGTCACAAGATACCCAGCTTGTCTCCTAGACTCAGGTCAGCCTGACCCCACACTGGCCACTGTCCTTGATGGTCTTCCTGCCGTACTGGCACCTCCGGTGCAACTGAGGCTGCATTTTCATCAATGGCTTCTCACAGTGCCAAGCTCCAGCTGCTCTCTCTGACACCATCTTCACGCCTTCAAAGCCAGCACCACATCGGAAGCTACTGCACATTACCAAGTTCAGCTATCAGCTTGAAATGCAATCTTAGTCCCCTCTGGACCACAGCTTCTGTGTGTTGACCCCAAGGAAACACTTCCCAAAATAGCTTGCCTCAAGGACTTTGGATTCTTATTAATCACCAATGATTTTTCAGCTCTAGGCAACCAGCATCAATTGCCCCCAGGAAAACAAAGGTTTTATTTCAGTGCTGCTGGTCTCTTGGTAGTCACAGCTGACTCTTCAGTCCCTGCTCCCCTCTGACACTTCAGCAGCCAGCCTTCTACTATTTGCATTCCTCTCAACCTTCTTGTCTTTCAACTTCCCATAACAGTTCATTAAGCTCTGAGCATTTCATGGGTTTTTCTAGCCCCAAACTCCAAAATCTTTCCACAGTCCTCCCCTAAAACAGTGTGGTCAGATCTATCAGAGCAATGCCTCTTGTTCCTGGTCCCAGTTTCTGCTCTCCTCTGCTTTCTGTTGCTGCGATAAAGACCATGACCAAAAGCAACTTGGGAAGAAACAGATTACAGTCTATTGTTAAGGGAAGCCAAAGCAGGAACCTGGAGACAGGAGCTGAAGCAGAAGCCATGAGGAACACTGCTTGCTGGCTTACTACTCCTGGTTTGTTTAGCTACCTTTCTTATACAACCCAGGGCCACCTGCCCAGGGGTAGTATCACTCACAGTGGGCTAGGCCCTCACACATCAATAATTAGTCAAGAAAATGCACCAAAGACCTGGTTATAGGCCAATCTAATGGAGGCATCTTCTCCATTGATGTTCCCTCTTCCCAAATGACTCTACTGTCAAGTTAACAAAAAACACAGATGTCAAACCTTTACTTAACCAAAGGCACTCTCTTAAGTCATTAGCCTACTCTCAGTCACACTTACAAGTGGTACCTTAAAAATCCAAACTGTATGACCAATTAGGGTTTATTTAAAATTGTTTGGCTTTTACTCATGTTATCTCTAATTATATACAAAAGTTAAAAGTACCAGGCTGGTGTAACTGAATTTCAGGATGTTCAACCTGTACTAATATAATCAGAGGGACTAAAAGGGATGCTATTTTGACCCTTTCCTTCTGAGATCAACCAGGTCCCAGGGAACAATGAGGCATCTCTCAAAATGGCCTACAGCTCTGGCAAGTCACATGTCCTTTTGGTCAGAGAGGCCATGGAGAGCCCACCAGGCAGACTCTAACCAGTGTGCACTCTTCAAAGAGGGAAGTCAGCAAAGAGGAAACTATCTTCAGTGCTGCCAAGTGAGGCTACATTCCAGCCAGACCTCCGACTCATTCTCAACAGATGGAAAAACTAGCTAAAAAATAAATAAATAAATAAAAAGCTAAAGGAGTCACCTCCCCAGTCCAAATAACCCCAGAGAACCAGATCCTCAACTGGTCTTGACAATAAAAGAGAAAATGGTTAATTTGGCTGCCTGGGTAGCCTTAAACACTCATTAGGAAAGTATAACCAAAAGCTAATATTGGTATGCTTTCTAGAAAGCACCCCAGCAGATCCTACTCTCTGGACATTAGTCTGGTATCCATGAGACGTTATCCAGACAACTATTCATCACTAATGACTTTATTACTAAGAACAAGTATTGTCAAGTTATGAGACTTGACTCAATTTTAACACCACTCCCGCACCTACAAAGGACATCCAGTGCAGAGGCACAGGCCCAATATTATTCTAACCTGAAAATCATAGGATGATTAAATTTTATCCCTCGTTCCCGCTCTAGAAACCATCCAAGAAGAACCTACATTGGGATCCTAGCCTACTCTCGGTCACACTTACAAGTGGTACCTTTTTAAATAGTTTTAATTATTATTGGTCCTCTGCAAGAGCAGTCATTGCTCTTAACTACTGAGCCATCTCTCCAGCCCTGATTCTAGCCCTTTTAAAAGCTGTCAGAGTCGCTGAAAGTGAACCCCGAGTCCAGCCTTAGAGACAAAAACAAATAAAAACAACAAAAGCAGAAAAAGATCCAACAAACAGATGCCTCTGTGAAGCTATGAAAAGATCTAATGGACTTTAACGCAGACATTTAAAAATTGTCCATTGTCCTGCCTGTTCCAGGCTCTTTGCTGAGGGCTTGTGATGCTAGAAACTGCTGCCTTTACTCTCCCTCAAGTCTGTTCTCCTGCACCAGACCAGGACTTCCTTTCCTCCCTATATGTGGCTGTTACATAAAAGAAATTCTTGATACACTTTTGGGGGACCCTAGATAACATTGAAGGGGTACCCCCAACTGCTACACCTGCCAACTCCACTCATCTCAAAAGCAGCCAGACAGATCAATCCCCTAAATGGAAGTTTCTTTGGTAGCTGGGGATGATGGGAACAGGAGACAGAAACTAGCCAGGCAGCTGAGTGCAGAGGCCCCAAAAGAAGCAGTTCCAGAGACTTCCTTGGTTCTTCCAGGGATACCAGAGGTTCCTTACTTTCTCCTAATGAACATTCTGCCTAAAGGCTGTATGTGAGAATAAGACTGGTCTCCAAACAACTCCCTTTTGGTGAGGAGTTTTGGCACTGAGTCTCTAGATTTTCATAGTAAAAAATGGGTTGTGTCCATTACCTAATTTCAGCCCATTTCCTATATGACTTTAGGGTTATCTTTTCAGAGGGGGAAATGTTAACAGTAAAGAGTAGAAACTACCTCTGGATAGAGATATGCCATTGTCTCCATCCTTAAAAGATTTCCAGGTTGGTCAGTCAATCACCCAGCTAAGGAACCACCCTTCAGGAAAGTGTATCCCCCTTCCGTCATGCTACGGAGACAGGAAGAATAATTATCCCTTTAATGAGATAATGTACTTTTTCCTTCTCAGAAATCCTGCCCTATGTGCAATTGCTACAGAGCTGTCTGGAGGCTCTGCTGGGTCTACCTGCCTTTCTGAGACTGAAGTGGAGCTATCAAGTGTAGCAATTGGAACACCCCTCCCATAGGATTATTTAATGCCCCTAAAAGTATATAGGTAGTCCTGTTTGTTTAACAGCAGGTGTAAAGAGAAAAGAAAGCTTTGGTTGGTGCCTAGAAAGAGAATTGAGGGGGAAATCCTGACTCTGAAAGGCTAACTTCTTTTTCTTCTCATCTGTCCTTCTGATGCTGGCCAGAGCCTACATATGGTTTTCCTGGTTCTAAAACTCCCCTCCCTCCCATGCCAGCCTAACTCAAACGGGAGGCTTTTTCTCTTTTTCTTCTCCATTTCCTCCTCTGAGCAGCTGCTGAGATTTACAGCTCGCTACCCTTGGGTTTTCCTTCTGAACACTAATAAAATCGTCCCCAAGCTTCCTTTTGAGTCTTTTCTTGTTTTATTAATGAGATTAAGAACCGGTGGTGGCTTGAATGAGAACAGCCCTCATATGCTCATATATCTGAATATTTTGTTCTCAGTTTATGGACTGTTTAGAAAGGATTAAGAGGCGTGGCCTTGTTGGAGCCTTGTTGGAGGATGTGTGTCACTTGGAGTGGGTTTTGAGTTTCAAAATCTCAGACCAGGCCCATTCTCCCTCTCTGTCTGCAATTTACAGATCGGATGTGAGTGCTAAGCTATTGCCCCAGCACCATGCCTGCCTGCCGCTTTATTTTCCATGAGGACGGCCATAGACTAACCCTCTGAAGCTTTAATCAAGCTCCCAATGAAAGGCTTTCTTTATAAGTTGCCTTGGTCATGGAGCCTCTTCACAGCAACAGAACAGTAACTAAGACAGAACCCCCCCCCCCCCACGAGGGGACTCTGATGATTTCCACAGTTAACAGGTGGTGATTCCTCCAGAAGTTCTCAGAATTTACATTTACACTAGTTAGAAGCCAATGCCCTCCAGCAAAAGCAGCTTCTAGGACCCGTTACCCTCCCATGCTCCCTAACAACTTAAACAGCAGAGGATTTCTTCTGCAGCACCATTACCTTCCCCTTGCCACAGTCAGGGAACCAGCCAGCCCCAAGTCTCCTGAATTATGTTGAGTATCGTCTATCCCAGAGCAGGAGGATGTTTTCAGACGACTGATCACTATATTTGCTTAGTCAGTAACAAAACGCTGAAAAGAAATGACACTATCCATGTATCATTCACTTAAAATCTTATGTCCTTATGCACGTGATGAATATAGCCAGATTGTTTAAGAGTTCCTCTGTCAGGAGCTTCGCAATGGGTCATCTCTGCAGCTGGGGCCTTCACACACAGTTCTCAGGAAGTTTGAGCATGCCTTCTGGGGTCAGGTCTTCCTGTTGAACCTTCATGGTGATTTCACATTTACTGATCCACAGCTGGACAGAGTAGGAATTGTAGTTACTCTGTCTTTCTGCATCTCTGAATCCTGAGTTTTTTTCATGATCACTAAGTACTAAAGAGAACATCCCTTTCTTATTGCTTAGCTCTGTCTTCTAACTCCAACTCGACAAACTTTTATTGTTTGTAAATATGAGTGCAGAACTAAATTGTATGCAAGAAAGTAAAAAAAAAAAGTTAAAAGCATCCTTTTGCAGAGTTAATTGAAAGGCTTGAGGTCTTCAAGTTGTTGTCTCAGTAGAAATTACCAGAAGAATAGTAGAGCAAGAGCTGCTGGGCTGTGGCTTCTGGACACAGTTTCAATTCTATAGCTCCAGTTAGCCAACCCCTTCAGCACAGGCCCTACTCCGTCATATCTAAAATGTGGACTACAATCCAATAACAGAGAAAAGGTATCTGAGAACTCTCCATATGCTGGGTATTATGCAAAGCATTTACCTTTCCTATATCACTGTTCCTTAGTGGTAAGCTGTCCAGGTTTGACATTTCCATTTAACCGATGAAGAAACCGGAGCACATGGTAAGTGACCTGCCTAAGAGTACAAAGGCCAGACAATGAGCAAGCTGAGACTCCTGATAGAGCCTATTACAGACCTCATGGGTGGTACCTCTCCTACTAGGAATATTGAGCACCCGTCAGTTTTCCCCACCTTCAGTTTGATGAAATGATGTATGGAGAAGGCTCTTCTGATTGTAAGGGACTATATAATAGGACCTACACCTTGTAGAGAGCTACCTGCCCCCGTTTTTTAGTGATAGCATGACATCTCCTTCCTGGATGCCTGGCACTCGGCTGCACTGAACAGTTTGGCACACACAGTTCATGGGCAATTTGCAACTGTGAGGCCTGAAGGACTCTAATCCCCAGAAGCACAAGGAGCAAAACAAAAATTGCCCATAAACAAATCTGGACGGCTACCAGGAGAGCCTGGACTCCGAGAAAACCTTTCCAGGCTGCCCATCTGAACTCACTTAACTTTATTTGTATTTTCAATGTATCACTGGTCAGTTCATAGGTTAACACACACCCAAAGCCTCCCCACTGACCTCCTTTATCTTTCTTTGGAGACAAACGAGTTCTAAGTGCTTGTTTATTTCATCTGGACATCCCTTGTAGTATCCAGGACTGGGATGTTCTATTCTACCAGTGTACTTTAGCTTCTATGGTCCTTTGAAGCAGGCTTCAGATCACGTCATCGTAGGATGGCCCCGAAGCCAGAGACCCCATGAAGCAAGTCTCCATTAACTTTCTCACATCCTTATCCAATTACCTTAACCTTATCCAATTATCTGAAAAGAGAGCTATGGATTAGAGAGGACTTCTCACTTTGCCAACTAGATTCCAAGCACCTCCCATGTCTAGGTGCAGCGCTGTACTGGGAGAATAGAGTGGGGACCCAAGTGGACATGGGCACAGCCCTCCCTCAGCTTAGAGTCTTGGGGCAAGGAGAGTAGGTGATATTTAACCCCATGCCCCAAACCTGGAGGCTGAGATGAGAGGCCCACATAGAAAAAGTGGGGGAAGGACATTCGAGAGGAGGAAACTACATGTAAAAGGAGGCCCTAAAGATGTGACAAGGTTAAACATGGAGAAAGGTAAGGAGCAAATAGGATCTTGGCTGCTAAGGGGAGCACAAATGAAAAAATGTCTTTGGAAAAGAATGCATCCATATCTAGCAAAACCACAGGCTCATATCCCATGACTTCACAGACCTGCTGCTGGCTATGTACTCCAGAGACACTCTTGTGTCTGAGTCTCCGAAGAACGCACAGAAGCAGACAATTGGAGAAACATATTTTTGACAAAAGCATTAAGCAAAGATCATAAAAACCTAATTGAAGAGAGTGGTACCTTGATGGGGAGACAATAGTGTAAACTGAAAACAGAATGACAAGGCTCGTTTCCCTGAAGCCAAATGAGAGGCTCACTTAGGTCTACTGTCTGTGTGTTATACATATTTTATCAACATTTTTGCATCTGCTCAATATTTTATGGAACTATTTCTTTGTATTTGACTATCAGGTGGAAAATGGATTCAAGGGAGAAGGGAGAGGACAGATACAAGGTGAACAAAAGTTCGCAGGCAAGAATCCATGCTTGTCTGGATGCGGGTATGGATACACGGGGGCTGGAGAGGAGGCGCTACCAGGCACAAGAACCTGTGATTGGGTTTTTTGTTTGTTTGTTTGTTTGGGATGTATGTGGGGTTTGGTGTTTGCTGTTATCGTGGGGGGGGGTTATTTATTTGTGTGTTTGAGGCAGGGTCCCACTATACAGGCCTGGCTGATTCACTGTGTAGATCAGGCTAGCCTCAAACTCACAGAGTTCATCCTGCCTCTGTCTACTGAGTGCTGGGAGTAAAGGTGTGCACCACCAGACCTGGTTTTGAACCTGTGACTTTTCAAAGTAGGTTCAAGCTTTACTGTGAAGAAATAGTTCTAGAAGGCCTGGTGGAAAGGATGAAGGAAAAAGGTCTTATCCTCTAATCCATTTAACCCCTCGGTGTTCACATATGTGTAAAGCCAGATCCAGGGATGGAAAGGATAAAAAGGGGGAGGCAGAATGGACTCAGATCCTAGCCATCTGCTTCCCTCCCCCAAACGTTATGAGGAAACAAGGGCATCTTCTGACCCACCTGAGTTCCAAAACCACGTGTATGAGCTACAGATGACTGTTCACACATTGGCTCATGTCTTCATTAGGACTATAAATTGTGTTCTCACAGAGACTATCGGGATAACATTCAACAGTAGTTATTTTAATAAGCTTTTTCTAATGGAGTCCCAAAGTTTCCTGGTCAGGTACTGTTTAGGCATCTAGAACTGGCTAGCATTCTCCCTCATACAATTTGACAGGTCTATACATGTTTGGAATAACAGGATTTTGTTTTCTCCTTTTGGTAATAGACACTCAGTGAAAATGTTATGTACTTCTTGAACTAATCCCTTTCCTTGTAGGAATTTATCCTGTTGACATTTTTCGGTCGTCAGAGCAGTGATGTTATACAGAGCAAAGTGATTTCTGAAACACCATTCCGAATAAGAAGACACTGAAAACATTCTCAATGATCGCCATTGGGGAACTGGTAAAAATATGGTGTAATGGCATTATACAATCTTTCAGAAATTTTAATATTTTTATGTTTACAGATGTCAAAATGACTGACTATAAGACCTACTGCTAAATAGTCTATGATTTAACATTATTTATATTTAAAAAAAGCATATACACATACATAGACACAGACACACATGGATATATATACAAACACACACACACACACACACACAGGAAAGATATGCAACTACATTTAAACACAGAAACTTATAGTATTTTCATCATATTTCATGGCATATGAGGCTAGGGGCGACACACAATAAATTTCTTTAACCAAGTTCCTTGTAAGCCAATATTCTAGCTTTAAAATTTTTATTTTTTATTTTATGTTTTTGGGTGTTTTGACTGCATGTATGTACATGTACCAAATAGGTACCTGGTACCTTTGGAGGTCAGAAGAAGGTACTGGACTCCTGGGAACTGGAGTTACAAACTGTTTGAGCATCCATGTGGGTGCTAGGACTCAAACCCTCTGGAAGAGGGCTTTTACCCTGAGCCATCTCTCCAGTCCCATTTTCTCAAGCTTTTATTACCAATTTGACGCTCTTCTTGGGAGGAAGCTGGCTGGTAATGACCACCAGAGAGATAAAGTTTAAAGACTTCACACCAAATTATCTTGGGTCACAAGCAATAAAGCTGACTTCCCAGCAAGGACATTTTCTGGGCGGTGATTATTGAATTAAGAGGTTAAAAAGCACATACCCTGTTGCACACACACAAGGCGATAGGGTTTCACCCCTCACACACGCTCACCCAGTAGCTCTCAGGCATTCTTCTCCGAATATGTAACCTGAACTTGATCCCCTTGCTTAGCTGGCTGGTAACTCAATAGGGGCGATCAGAGGCATTCACAGTGCTCATTCAGTCTCTACCCTTTAATCCTAAAATAAGCAGTCCCAAATGCATTCTAAGACAGCATATGTACTTCCTCAGATGATGGAAGTCTGTGTAACAGGATGACATTCCTAAGATGGTTCAGGTTATTCCATGATCGATAAGCGCACTTAGTCACAGAGAAACTGAGTATGAAAATAAGTCATCTTTTAATACCTACTACATCCAAATTTATTAAATATCCTCTAGCAACTTATGAAAGCCAAGGTTTCTGATGATGTCATCTGAACCTAAGCATTATCTGTGAGAGCACATTTGTCCTCAGCCAAGGTAAAAAATTATATATTTATGCATGTATATTCATGAGAACACACACACATGTTACTATAATAACCGAAGGAAAAGGTGCTGTCAAATTGAGGGGTGGCATGGGAGGGGCTGTAAGGTGACTATCTGGGAGGGGAGCAGAAGGAGGGGAAGGAAGGGGGGGATGTAATTTTATTTTAGTTAAAATGTATTTTTTTATTTTTTCCGGATCTTTCGAGCCAGGGTTTCTCTGTGTAGTTTTGGTGCCTGTTCTGGATCTCTCTCTGTAGACCAGGCTGGCCTTGAACTCACAGAGATCCGCCTGGCTCTGCCTCCCAAGTGCTGGGATTAAAGGCGTGCGCCACCACCGCCCAGCTAAAAAATATTTTTAAATGTCTAAAAAATAAAATAAAAGGTTGGCTTTAGATTTCCAAGCACTAAGAACACAGAAGATATAGTTAGAAAGACAGTTCTGGACTGCAGAGATGGCTCAGTGGTGAAGAGCACTTACTGCTCTTCCAGAGGGCCTGGATTCAATTCCCAGCTACGACATGGCAGCTAGCAGCTCCCTGTAATGTCAGTTTCAAGCAGGTCTGATGCCCCCTTCTGACCTCTGTGGGCATTGCACACATACAGTGCAGAAACACATGCAGGCAAAACACTCATGGAAAACAGAAGTAAATATTTTTTTTTAAAAGGACAGACAGTTCTGGCAACTCTGCTGAAGCAATCGAATTTAATTCTTAACCCTGGGGCAGTATCTGCTATAAGGGAGTCTTTGTCTAACATACTCGGCATCTGCAGTTGGTTTGTTAATTTTTAAGAATCCAGCTGGAATGAAATTTAGCTATAAACAAGTAAAACCAAAAATCATAGTGACTTCAACAAAATGGAAATTCGTTTCTCCCCCAAGTAAATATAGACTAGAGTTATGCAGCCCAAGGCTAGCACGACATCTTTCAGGTCCTCACAAACACTGTCTTTTTCTGCTTTCCTCAACCCTGGGCTTCCACCTCTTTGCAGCCACTTAAGCTTCAGCGATCTCACCCAAGTTCTGGTGGGTGGGAGCAGGGAAAGAAAGGGCTGCCTGCCTGCTGTGACACATGCATCCCAGACGCTGTATCTGGAACTTTCACTTCTAACCCGTTGGCTAGAACCTAACTAAAGGGCAAGTCCGAGGGGAAATGAGGACTAGGAACCGCAGTCTTGGTTCTTGGGAGGTTATCTTTGTTTTTTGTTTTGTTTATTTTTTCTTTTTGGAAGGATATAATCCAAAGGATGGAATTATGGAAGTAGGGATAACTAGCAATAATTGTCACATTAAGGAACACACACACACACACACACACACACACACACCTCCCTGCTCCTCCCCCCCAAACAAAACAAAACACATGGACATAAGTCTTCAATCTTCACTTTTTTCTTGAAATACCCAACTATGAACTCATTTTAACCAAGGAAAGAACTTTATATATGGCTTTTACAGGTTCAAATAGCTTCTATTTCTTGGATTAAAACATACCTATAATACAAATTCTTTTAATTTTCAGTTCAGAGTTTGTTTTGTTCTTTCTAAAGAATAGTGTCTGAATTTAAAGGCATAGTCAAAAAAAATCCTCTCACAGTCTGCTTCATTACCGATCTTTTATGTTTCCAAAATGTTAACTTCACTGTTTTTAACATTCTTTTTTTAGCTATTCCCAAGCACTGGCTCAGTTTCCCCAGGAATAGCTAGTTTCCGCTCCCATCATTCCTGTGTTTCCTGGGTTTCCAAAGGTGGCTGGGAACACAGCAGCAAGCAGTCCAAGCACACTTGGCTTTAGGAAGACACACAACACACTCGTACAATACACAACACACTCATACAATATACAACAGGAAGCTTTCAAAGAGAACCCTGCAGAGGGACTTCTGAACTTGGTGCTCTACGGAGTGCTCATGATGACAGGACCCTTCCTACTTCTACAATCTCTTCTAGTTATGGATGCAGACGACCATGGCTCAGAGAAGTGATCAGGTTTGGTAGCCTCAGAAGTGCAGGTAGTGTGTATTCTTCCATGCGCATCTGCTTCTTCCAACTCTGTCCCACCCTTCATCATTTGGAACAGGACCACCTCCGTTATAGTGGTGCTTTTTCACTGACTCCATGATATTTAACATGTCTGGCCCCAGTCTACTAAATGCCAGGCGCCCCATTTCTAAGTATCATGATGAGGAAAAAAGAAAAAGACAGACAGACAGAGAGACACACACACACACACACACACACCCATGGGTGCAAAGGCGATGTTTTGAGGACTGGAAATGTAGTTCTGTCATTACTTCTTACTGTCCCTTAGGTCACAAAATCGTAACTATTAATCTTGTTACACTTATGGTCAATTCCAAATCCTTTAGTACCAGAAGAGGTTTTAAAATCTTGACAGAAATCAGTCAAGCTTAACCTCAAGCACATCATATGATGCATACTTTTCTAACAAGTTCTGCAGAAAGAGATGGTAGAGTTCACTGAAGACAGAGTTCACCATGAGACAGGAACACAGAGTTGTTCTTGTATTGGATTTGCAAATTAACAGAAACAAGAGAAACGGTCACATACCCACTGAGAAAACAAATATGGTTTTCTCACACGTCCACCCATTGAGACCCTTGCCCAATTTCAAAATGAGTTGTTTCATACTTATTTCTGTCATTAGCAAGAAATGTTTTTTCATTTTAAAAAAAGGCACTGTCTCTGCATATTACAGGTGATCAGGTAATTTGTTTCAAATTTTCTCCTGCCTTTTAAAAAATCTGTAAATTATTAATGTCAAAATAATCCATCTTCCTTTATGCCTTCCGAGTTTCATACCATGCACCTGCTCATTCAGTCAGTCAGTGCATTGGAAGTGAATTCTTGCTAGGCTCCAGGTACTGCTCCAGGTGTCAGGGATTGAACAAAAGAAATAAGCAATAAAATAACGGTGTGGCACTGGCATGCTTACATAAGCTAAACTATTCCTGGGGACAAACGACAAGCACATAATTCATTAACATATAATTTCAGGTGGGGCCCACGCTGTGGAAACATGAAGGAGAAAAGGGGGCTTAGGGACTGGAGTTTCAATTAGATCGGTTGGGAGACTGTTCTAGAGAAGGAACAAGCAGATGACCTGGTGGGCAGGAGAAGACCAAGCCACAGAAACACACCCAGGCAGTGCCAGGATGTGCAAACTCCTGAGGCCAGAATGTACCTACTGCCTTGTGTGTGTGGCTCCAGGGTAGAGAGAAAAGAAGGAAGATAAAATGTCTACATTTAGATGTGCCTTTTACTTCCAAGTTTGTAAGAGCTGACCCTAATAAAAGTGTGGCTTTTTTTTTTTTTAAAGCTTTAGATTAATCTCTTTTTTTATGCCAAGCCAGAGGTAAAGCTGGGTGTTTTTCCTGGCAACGTTGATCCAATCAACTGAATCATCTCTCCACTGCTTTGAAAAAACTACCTAACTTCTATAGTTCTCAGTGGCTTGGATTTAGTTTTCAAGATGTTCTGCTCTGTCACAGGGCTCTCTGTTGCTGCCCAGGTCTATAATATTTTGATTTCTAAGGATGCTCATTTTACTACCCAGTAGAGCAGTGGTTCTCTTCCTTCCTAATGCTGTGGCCCTTTAATACAGTTCCTCATGTGTGGGGACCCCCAACCATAAGATTATTTTCATTGCTACTTCATAACTGTAATTTTGCTACTGTTATTAAATGTAACGTTAATATCTTTGTTTTCCGATGGTCTTAGGCAACCCCAGTGAAAGGGTCCTTTGACTCCCAAAGGGGCAGTGAGCCACAGGTGGGAACCACTGCAGTGGACTGTCTCATTCACGTTTGATCATTTTCACAGAGATACCATACCTAGGTTTGTTCAAGCCTGCATCTGACCCAGGATCTTAAAGAGCACTGTGTTAAACTCCATAAATTGTAAATGATAGGAAAGAAGATGTTGAGAATAAACTCCCGTTCAAGAAAACTCAGGGCCAGGTATGGTAATGTCTGTTATCCCTGCACTCAGGAGGCCAGCTGGGCTACACAGGGAGACCTTGTCTAAGATGAGGGGTGGGGAGGAAGGGAGGGAGGGAAGGACTCCTCCTAGTTTAATATCCTTGCCACCCTCCCCCAATTCCTTTAACAGACAGTTGAAGTCTAAGAAAAAAACAAGGTATTGGGCAGCTGGACTAAACTGATGTTTAAATTATTTAAGCCATGCACATGTGTTCATATGTTTTTCTGGTGTCCTTGACATGGCTATCATATCCCGGAAGGCTGGGCTACATTTGAGACCCACAAATTTCCAAGCATATTCCCAGACTACCAGTTCCTGAGAACTTTCCAATGAAGTCCCACGTGAAATCATGTAAATGGACACTGAGATTGATGGGCAGCCCCTAGGATAGTCTAGTGTTTTAAAGTCTACACCAGCCCTCCAGAGCCTGAGGGAAGCATACAGATCAAGGGTCCAAGACTTGAATCAGAGCCGAAAGACATGTAGTATCAATGTTGATATCAACTTGCTTTATGACCAAGGCCTGCAGCATTTCAGTTTCTGTGGGAAACAATGACCATGGTGTCCATCTTGTGTTTCAAGCATGACTTAAGAGGCTGGGCTTGATGTCAGAACTTGGGAAGCCAGTGGGAAGACTTCAAGTTCAAGGTCAGCCTAGGCTACAAGGGAAACCCTCTCTCGAATAAAAATAATAGTTATTATCACTATATAAGAGACTTCAAGGAATGTGCTTCCTATAGTGCTGCTGGCATATTGTAAATGTTCAATTAATGTCATCTATAAGATAATGATCCTAACAAAGAAGAAACCATTGTTTTCATTTTACTTTAGGTGAGTTATTCTTGTCAATCTAGATCCCTTCGCAGGCTTGAAATGAGACAAATGAAAGAAGCAATGATGTTCTACCTCTGCTGGATCTCTTTATGAAGTGCAGTTTGTGGGGACTAATCTGGCTCCTGCAGGATTTGGAGGAATGGTATTCATTTCTAGGATTACTAAGAATTTCCTCTTTTTCTAAGACAGACTATTTTCTCCCCTTTGAATGTGAATCCATTATATGACCTTCATTAAAAGGCCAAAAGGTCAAATGTTCTTTCCACAAATAACTCTCCACACACTGCTAGTTCATTTCCTATGCATTTTCCTGGCAAGGCTTAAGAGAAAATTAAAAGAAGCAGCATGGACTCTGGAGGGTGACCCAGGGGGCGTCAAATGATTCAGACCTCATCAATATGGGCTGTAAATTCCATCGCAGAATTCCATCCACTGGTGTAGCAGCTTCAACAATACTTTGCTGTTGCAAGCCTTCAATTGTGCCTTAAAAAAGGTCAAGTGGGTTCCTCACAAAATTGCCCTAAGTCAAGGCCCAGTTCTTATATGCAGCCACATGGTTTTACAAATGACACAGTTAGAAAGCCATTACTGGAGATCAGAGAAATGACTCAATGAGCACTGGTTACCATTATAGAGGACCCAGGTTTGGTACACAGCAGCAACATAGTGGCTCATAACTATCCTTAACTCCAGTTCCAGGGATTCCAACACCATCTTCTGGTTCCATGACTATCTTAGTTAGTGTTTCTATTGCTGTGAAGAGACACCATGACCACAGCAACTCTTATAAAGGAAAACATTTAATTGGGTGGCTTACAGTTTCAGAGGTTCAGTGCATTATCGTCATGGTGGGACATGGTGGCATGCAGGCAGACATGGTGCTAGAGAGGTAGCTGAGAGTTCTACATTCTGCGCAAGCAACAGGAAGTAAACTATCTTACTGGGCATGGCTTGAGCATATATGAGACCTCAAAGCCCACCTCCACAGTGACACACTTCCTCCAACAAGGCCACACCTACTCCAACAATGCCATACCTAATAGTGACACTCGCTTTGGGGGCCATTTCCTTTCAAACCACCACAATGGCATTAGACACATATGTGGTATGCATACATACATTCAGGCAAAAGACCCATATATGTAAAATATATTTTTAAGAAAGCCAATATTGGACAGGATACTTAAGAAGGGAATCACTGGAGTCTCCTAGTAATGGTGGATATGGAGCCCAAACTGATGTCACTGAAATCTCCTAATAATGGGTGATACGGAGCCATCTTCTATAGCCAGGCAAGGCTCTTAGCAGTGGGACTGGACATCAACTCAGACATAAAATCTTCAGCCTACCATTTGTCCTGCCTGCAAGATGTGCTGGGGTAATGGTGGTGTAGAACTTGTGGGAGTGGCCAACCAATGACTGTTCCAACTTGAGGCTCACATCACAAGAGGGAGCCCACCCATGACACTGCCTGGATGGTCAGGAACCAGAGGTAGGACAGCCCAGAGACCCAGGATAGAATCAAACACAACTGGTTTAAAAAAAAAAGTCAATGAAATGATCCCTAATGATATTCTGCTATACTCATAGATTGGTGCCTAGCTCAATTGTCATCAGAGAGGCATCATCCAGCAACTGATGGGAGCAGATGCAAAGACCCACAGCCCAACATTAGGAGGAGCCAGGGGAACCCCACAGAAGAGGAGGAGGAAGGACTGTAGGAGCTAGAGGGGTCGAGGACACCGTAAGAACACAGCCCACAGAATCAACTAAGCAGGGCTCATAGGGGCTTACAGAGACTGGAGCGACAATCAGGGATCCTGCATGGGTCTGACTTGGGTTCTCTGCATATAGCTTATGGGTGTGTAGCTTGATGTTCTTATGGGACTCCAACAGTGGGAGTGGGGGTGTCTCTTACTCTTTTGCCTGTGCTTGGGGTCCTTTTCCTCCTGTTGGGTTGCCTTAATATGAGGGTTTGTGTCTAGTCCTATTGTAACTAGTTAGGCCATGTTAGGTGGATATCCCTAGGAGACTTCCTCTTCGTTTATTTTGAAGGGTAACAGAGGAGAGTTGATCTGGGCGAGAGGGAAGGTAGGAGGAGGGACAGGGAGGAGTAGAGGGAGGGGAAACTGCAGTTGTCAGGATGTAATATATGAGTGAAAAATAAAATAAAAATAATGCAACAATGCTGAAAATTGTTTTACCACTTTCATTGATTCTAGGCAATTATACTCCTAAATTTATTTAAATAGTTTATTAAAATTTTATATATAAAAAAGGGAGTCACAAGGTTCCCCCCCCCATGGCTGTTTTATTGGCATCAATACAAGGTCCCTAAAAGATGCACCTATCAGGATGAACTTGATGGGGTGCCTTTACTCTTAAATATAAATATATATATATATATACATATATATATACACATACATACATATATTTATATTTATATATGGTCTTTGCAGATATAATTAAGACTTGAGGTGAGATCATTCTGGATTAAGGTGGTTCTCTATCCAAAGATAAATCCTTAGAGGACACATCAGGCAGGAAGAAAGCCATATGATGATGGAGTGCAGTTGGGAATGGAGAATTCACACACTAAGAACACTAAGGGTGATTAGGGGCCACCAAAAACTAGAAGAGGCGTGGACCAGATTTGCCCACAGGTTTCCAGGGAGAACACACTCTGCTGATACCCTGCTTCTGGACTTCTCTAACTTCGGAAGACTCAGGAGTCTCTGTTGCTTTCAGGCAGTCAGTTAGGAATGTGTTTCAGTAGCTCTAGGGAAGCCTTACAGCTACGTGAAACTATACACAAAGGAAACAGACAAGAAGAGAATCACATCTTACTGCTAGGACTATGCATTTCTAGGTGATGGAGTTATAGTAATTCTTTTTTATTCATAAATCACTTAATTTGCTGAATCTTCAAAATTGTCTGAACTACACACTAGCTATCCAGCAATGCAGTCATAATTAAAATAAGAGATGACTCTACCTTAAAATGCTGTTATCTACTATATTAAAAATTAAATAATGTATTAGTTACTTTTCTTGTCACTGTGACAAAAACCAACAGAAGCAATTTAAAGAGAGGAGTTTGTTTGCTCTGTTCACACGGGGCATCTATCGTGGCAGGGAAGGGTCTGTTCTGTCTGTGGCGGTGGAAGCTCGTGGTGGTGCTTGTTCACATCTTGATAGATTAAGACCAGACCAAAAAAATAGGGCTGAGGCTTCTCCAGGCCTGTGCCTAGACCCTACATCCCAGGGTTCTACAACCTCCCCAAGTAGCACCTTAACTAGGGAATGTTTTCACAGTTAAACTGTGACAGTAACCCCAAATCTCAGGACACATCCATTTTGTTCTTCCACCTCTAGAATCCAAGAAAAACCATCATGACCTTTTTCTAAGACTACTAATATTCCAAGCCCAAGAGAAAGCATGCCCGGGCATTCTCCAGTTCATCTACTGCCTCTAACCTTGGGATTCACGAAGATTAAAAGGAGCCAGGTATGGCGATTTGTAAACAGCTCAACAGGTTGCTGGGTCAACTTCAAAAGCCAAGTCATCAAACATAAATGAGAAAGAAAATCCTGGGTGCCTGACTGTAAAGCGGACGGTTTTGAAAATTATGTCATCAAGGCAATGTCATGGAGCCACTGAAAGAGAGAAAAAACACTTGCATTCTTTTAGTAAGCTCTCTCGAGGCCTAACTCCTTAGCATTTGCAGTTGGAGCATGCATTCTCATGTTATATGTGCACATGAGTCAATGCCTAAGCCTGGGCAAGCCATTTCTGTATCACCCCAGACTTTAATAAACATAACATCTCATAATGCCCATATTAAAGCCTCTCACGGTCCACCATGTAATTGCATTTGTTTTGCCACCAAGACACCCAGATCTCCAAAGTGTCAGGACACATACTCAAAAGCCCAAGTCCAAAGACTGAAAAATGGTCACATGACACATTGCTATGCTAGATTCAAACTGGTTGCCGAAGGCATACCAGGAACTCTCTCTTGACTGGACCCTTTGGTGGGGATTTCATCAGGGAACATATAATGCAAATGATCATGACCTTTCTTGGTTTTCATGTGACTAGTTTTGGTAGTGTATATGTGTGTATGTTCATGTGTAAGTGTGGGTGAACACATGCCACATATGCATGTGGTGGTCAAAGGGACAACCTGTGATTGCTGGTCTCTGTCTTCCATCTGGTTTGTTCGGGCTTGCAAGGTCTCTCGCTCACATCTCTGGAACCTGAGCTGGAACCTGGGTCCCTAATCTCTTATCTCACTGTAGGTGTGCTGGGATTACGGGTCCTAGCTACTACCTCCAACTTTTACACGGTTTCTAGGGATCTTCAGGCTTATATGGCAAATCCTTTATTCACTGAGCCATCTTCCCAAGCCCTTATGATGATCTTCCTAAAGGCTCTTCCTCCTCAGATTCTCTAGTCTGCCCAACTAAACCCCAAGCTATTAACAACCTGGATGAAGCCTTTATACTCACAGATCTGGTCAAGCTACAGTTCCCCTTCTCCAGAGCAGGGAATCTAAGAGGCATCCTTCAGAAACCCTATCAAGCAATTGCCATCCCCTGCATTTGATAGGAGTTTTACATGAGTGGTCTCAGTCTCACATGCAGCAGCTAATCCAGAGTTCTTCAGATGCTGTGTTTATTTACGGACACGAAGCAGATTCCATCCCCAAGATATTGAAAGTGGAAGACTCGTTACGCCATGGTATAGTTTCATATTGATACTGAAAATCAAAACATGTCTTGGTTGAACAGCTTGATATTTTGAGCCCCAAAGACCTGTGACTTGCTGTCGGTGTGAACTAGACTCTGCTATCTGGCCACATCACCGCCCTGTTTCCTTATGTTTGAAAAATGGAAGGTCAAAGGCACACCTCAGAAGACTGAAATAGGACATGAAATGAGGCACGTAAGACACCAGGTCCACATAAGGTCTCCATAGCATTAGTTCTACCCCACAGCATCCCCCAGGCAGGGAGGATTTTGTTGCCTAGACATCTTGTTTTGCATGGCTGTCCTTGCCAAGCAGTGACTTAACATGCCCAGCACCCTTCTAGTCATGGTTTCTTTCAAATCTGTAGCTACAAAACCAGCTGTGTACTGGGACTAGCCATCAAGTATGAGAGTACAGGGAAGGGTAGAAACGGTGCCCACCAGACACACATGCTCCATCTAAAAGGAAGGAACTGTAAGACAAGGGTTGACATGTATTTTCAGTTATCCTAAGAAAGCAAAAAAAAAAAAAAAAAATTCGTATTCTTGTCCCCATTATCAAATGTCAACCAACTCAAGATTTAAATCCTATATAATGCTAACGAGATATAAATATAGATCTTGTTTTAAGAGGTTCCAGGACGTGACCTCATGTTTAGATATTGAATAAATGTTCTCCTTTTTCATGCCATATAACAGGCATCTTTGGATTAAGGACTAGTGCTCATGTAAATGGAAGTGCTTAGCAAGGCAGGAGAGCCACAGACTCCTCGACTGTTATTAAGCAGGCCAGGGAGAAACAGACTGTGTGTTCCACAATGTGTAGTTCTCCTGGAGAACCTGAGTTTTCATAGAGCAGCTGGTGAGCTAGGATACTCACAAGGGGCCCCGAGAGGCTGAGTTGGAAAGTCACCTTCCTCCTAGACTTTGCAAATGGTTTATTATGAACATCTTGTGCACACTTCACTCAGGTGGACGTTAGGAGGGTATAGTACAGTTCTAACAAAAGCCACTACACCTGGTGCATATAAATCTGTCATTGAGAGTCCACATACAGTAAGGATCTAAATCCACCATTCTGTGAGATCTCGTTTAAGGTAAGAGGGAGCGCTTACGCTGTCTCTCTGATTTTAAGAGGAGATTCAGCACTCCCACTGAGACTGACAGGCTTCAGTTCCTGGGGAAAGTGGCTTTTTAATCTAGCTTATAGCCTATAATTTCTCGAGCCTTGAACCCAGATCTTCTCGCTCATCATACAGCCCTGTTACCACTGAATATTCTCAAAACCAAGCGCGTGCACGCGCGCACGTGTGCGTACACGTACGTACGTACGTACACACACACACACACACACACACACACACACACACACACACGTCTGTAGTCTGCTCTGGGAAGGCAGAAGCAGGGTAGTCCCCTGGGATTCACACCCAGCCCAATGAAAGCAGGAAGCCCCAAGTCCCAGTGAGAGACAGATTGTCTCAAGAGATAAAGTGATGGCTCCTGTGAAATGTCATCTGAGGGCTGGCCTCCACACACATGCACACACACAAAGACAGCATTCCAACAACCAGCTTTTAAAGCCTACCCCTTTAGCCACTCCATTTTAATGCTCCCAGATAAGTCTTTACGAGCCTCCAAGAAACAGTTATGACAGTGGCCAGCAGCACATGTTTGCCCCCAGAGACTGCACCTATGCCTGTCCCATGTGCAGTAGGTAGAAAACCTTTGATCTCAAGAAGCTGAGGGATGTGGGAATGATTCCCAGTAGGCAACGTTCCCTCTCTCCACAGGGACATCCCTCGGAGGTTCTTATTCATGGCAAGGTTAAAGGCTAACCTCTGAGCCTTTAGAACCAAAAGACAACAAAATAGCGAATGTATTCCGTCCTCCTTCCTCCTGCCGACCCAAACCACAGAGGCGCTGGGGTAAGTGAGGCTGCTCAACAGCACGTGGGCATCCCATGCCAGATCCAAGACAAATTAAAATACATTGTGGAAAGTAGATGACTGACATTGATGGCCTGTGTTTTCTCACTGTTCGTCAGACACAAACTGTCACTTGGGGCAATTAAGCAAGGATTAATTATCAGGTTGCTGTACAAGCTGAGATGCCTCAACGTCACAGCCCAAAGAGCACACAAACACTCTTGGGTTTTTAAAAGAGTTAGGGTGGAAATTGGCAGGACAAGTCGACAAGTGTTTTTTTAAAATTTTTCATGTCCATGTCCTCTGACCAACAGTTCCAGTTATGTGACAGAAATAACAAACTGGACAAACAGGGGCATGGGAACAGTGATGGTGTGAGAGCATTCAGTAAGACCGTGGAAACAACATGAGCATGAAATCTGTGCTCTATCTGCTCCATATACAACGGATACTGGAAGGTAAGAAATGCATTAGATCTTTATGCCCCATAGAGACTAATAATGTGGAAAATATCCACAGATTATTTCTAAGTATGAAAAAGGCAAGTGCTAAATGATAATATGAAGAATGTTTATTTTCTGTATAAATGTTAATAAAAATGACATGACTGGATTTGAGAAATAGATACTAAACCTTAATATACATCTCTAGCTTAGCAGTTGAGAAACTGGTTCTGAACAGGTCCAGGAGGTAAGCACTTTCAATTCTGCCAGACGTAAGGCCTGTCTTGATGTAACTCACTATTAGCCTCTGATGTCACCAAAAGAATGGGTGGGGCTGGCTGCCAATATTTACAGGCTTCAAAAATAGAATTTTCATATAATTGTATGTGCCACAAAATGTTTCTTTTCTTTTGATTTTTTAAAGTAATCTCCAAACACAACCATTTAAAAGTATGCAAACCATCTTGGCTAGCAGGCACAAAACAGGTAGCAGGCTTTGTTCCACAACTGCGGTCCTCTTCCTCTGTGGTCTGGTGCACATGTGTACATTTGTGTAAGAGAGATTTTAATTCCTTTCATAACATCAATATCTATTCCCAAAGAAGATATACCAAATATATTGAGATGGACTGGATTTTTTTTTCATGAGAAACCCCTATTAAAGGACACAAATTCTATCATATAATTTATCAAATGCAAATCATACAACTAGCAACTTTCTTAGTCCTGCCTAGATGATCCCAGACATAAGTATCTAAGCCAGCCTGCCTCCATCTCCCTCTCCCTCTCTTCCCCTCTCTCCTTCTCTCTCTCTCTCTCTCTCTCTCTCTCTCTCATACCCAGACACACATTCCCTTTTCTTGGCAAATCCATTGACTGAGACAGCACAATAGGTGGAAAACTATTCCGTAGCCAAATCACAACCCACTAAAGGAAACCAGGCCAGCATCACCCCAAATTATGGTTGCAGTTAGCAGCCCAGAGTCGCCAAGGCAACTAAGAAAGGATGCTTTTCAAGGCACAGGCATGGCTCCCCTCCTCCCCCCAGGGCAATGCCTCTGGAGCAACCATGGTCCAGCCAAAGCATGTGCCTGGAAAAGCCTCCCTTATCCAGAGACTAACTGCTCTACATAATTATAATGGCCTCGCCAAGCCAGCCCCGCTGTGGGCTGCCCCTGTCAGCTGCTCATGAAAATGGGACTCCAGGAGGCTGTTGTAAAAGTCTACCTCTTCCTGCTCAAATTGAACCTACATGTATACATAAAGTTGCAATGTTAAAGAGATTACAAGGGGCTTAGAAACCCCTGGAGGGTCATTGATTTGGCCTTGCAAACCCTGTCCACGGCCCTTTAGAAAGAGCTGTGGTCTGTGCCCTGCTTCTCTGGCTGCTTTTAGTTCACCTCTCTTCTCAGCCAGCTTGGAGGGAAATGTTTCTTTATGGCCATGACTCCAAAGATTCTCAGACACCTTGTTTCTAAACGAAGTATGCATGCACTCCAACTAGTAATCCAGACAAGAGGCCAGCACCTATTCTCCGTAAGTGGTCAGATACTAAATAGTTTGGGCTCTGTGGGCTATGGTCTCATCCTCAACTACTCAACCCCACTGCTGTCACAAAACAATAAAAAAGATGAAATGTCAACAGATGAGCTAGGTTTTGTTCAGTAAATTCATATACAAACATAGAAATTGGAATTTCAGATTATTTCCCTAAATTGTGGATTATTATTCTCTTAATCCCCCCCCCTCTTTAAAAGTGTAAAGTCCAGTTTTGATTCATGACCACACAAAAGACCCAAGGCTTAGATTTGGCCAAGAGGTCAGAGTTTGCAGGCCATGGCCTAGATATTTGCGGACCCTGGAGCAGACAAGCAGCATTTTGGAACTTCTCAGGAGGGCAGACGATTAGATCCTACCTTAAACCAAGAGAACAGAACCTGAGCTTGAACAAAACCGCCAAGCAATTTATATGCAGATAAAATCTGAGAGCCAGCCGGGTGGTGGTGGCGCAGGCCTTTAATCCCAGCATTCGGGAGGCACTCTGTAAGTTTGAGGCCAGCCTGGTCTACAAAGTGAGTTCCAGGAAAGGCGCAAAGCTACACAGAGAAACCCTGTCTCAAAAAACAAAAAAACAAACAAACAAAAAATCTGAGAAGCCTTGCTCCTGAAGAAAGATGTTTATAGTTAGATTTGGAAGATCATCTCCTAAACTTCTCTGAGACTCAGTTTCCCTCCCACTAAGAGAGGTGAATAGTCACACCCACATTCAAGACTCACCATGCCTAAGAGAAAGGTGAAAAGCATTTGTCTGGTGGTGTTACTGTTTTCCCCAGGGGGGCTAGTTTTCGAGAAGGTTGCTTTTTTCCAAACCTTATTTGCAAAGATGAGAGCAGTCACTTGGGATTTCCAGTACTAGACAGGTAACCTGGATTTTCAAAGAGGTCCTAGAACTAACCAGAATGTTGGGGACTAAGGTAAATCAGAGTCTGTCCCATCTAAAGGGAAACCATTCAAGAGCCACCAGTTAGTGTCAAGTAGGACAGCTAGCCTGACAGTATCAAATAGATTTTTCTTTTCTAGAAAAGCCAGATGGTTGAATTTAATATTGGGGAGGGGGGTACTCGTTGACTATGCCAATCCCAGCAAACAGAACCCACTAACTGCTGGATAAGTTGAGCCTTTGGGATGTGACCACTGCTTTAGACTACATCACAAGAGGCAAGCGAGTCACAGGGGATGAGCATGATTCTCGTGGCCCAGTGGCCATAGCTAAGTGATAACAGCTGGGAGCTTTGATTTCCTTACCAATAAAATAATACCATCTACCTCACAAGCTTTGGTAAGCTTGTATAAAAAGATGTGTTATACGCAGGAAGCTGATACCTACCAGTCAGCCTGTCATGTCATTGCAGGTGTTCCGTGATGGAGATCTGGCATTGTTGTGACTGTTATCCATTAGGATCTGGGCATGCAGAGATCAGACTTTCATGTGCAAATCCTCATGCCCCACCCCAAGACTAGACGCAAACAGGCACGCACAATTGGCTCCCAATAGCCCTCCTGTAGCAGAGTACTAAGTCCCCAGCCATAGTCCATGAAGCTGCCTTCCGTCCTCCTCAGGATCACCCTTCTCTGCAGCCTGAAGGCTGTGGGAGTTTCCACTAAGCTACTGTGAGACAATGCTTTCTCCTCACTAGGTCACCTGTAGGGAGCAGTGGCCACCTATGCTTCCAGTTGCTCCACGCAAAATGCAAGAATTGTGGGTCCTGTTTCCCAAGAACCCACGTAACCGCCTATTTTTATGAAAAATTAAAAAACAATAGCCACATTTGCTGCCGAAAGGAAAATGGAACACTAAAAATGGGAGTGTACCACTGCTTAGCAAAGTCCTTGTAATAAAATACAATGGTTTTGTCAAGACCCATAGTTTTTTACAGACATCTTTCCTCCTTCGTGGCAAACCCAGTGAGGAGAACAATTTTGCCATTCACTGGGCGAGGCCTATTAGCTCAGTGTCTCTTGGCGTTAACGTACACGCAAGTCAACTAGGTACCCTGCTCCCGTTCAAGATAGACTCAGGGGATCCAGGGATGGGATCCAGAGTGTACATTCCTAACAAGCTTCTAGGAGCTGGAATGTTGGTTTCCTGACCAGCTCCAATCAGCCAGGAGTCTCCTCCCAAATGTCATCTCCTAAGAATCTTTGCATGAACCGCCCTATCTAGGGTTTAATTCTTTTGGAATGGGACTGGAATCCTAATTGTCTCTTGCTGAGTGGCTATCACCACCAGAGCACCTGGCATAGGACAAATATTTGTTCTGTAGAGTCTTCCAGCCTGACAGGAAAGGGAGTCCAAGTCTTTTGTCCAGGTCACAGAGCTAACCACAGAACAAATAAATGCCAGCTAAGTTTTGGGTGTACTACAAAGCTCCAGGTCTGAGCATGGTGCCAGAAGAAAGCAGCTTTTTTTTCCCCCCCCACTGTGCTTCCTTCCTAGAACTCATGGCTCTTTGAGCTGGGAGGCAATACCTTCCATCTTATTCTGAAGAGATGCCTGTGTGGGCAATGGGATGGAGGAGGATCAAGCTGGATGCACACAGACCAGTTTAGTGGTTGAGGTCACAAGGGAAGGTCTTAGGATTTGCTGTTGTAATGGTTAATAATCCTCATTGTCAAATTGGCTGGACTTAGAGTCACCTAGGCAATGTATCTCTAAGTATGTCTACAAGACTGTTCCCTGGGAAGTATAATTGAGGAGGAAGGATCCATGCTGAATTATGGAAGACACCGTCCCCACGGGCCAGAGTGCCAGCATTCACCTTTCTCTGCTTCCTGATAATGGCTATAATGTGACTAGCTGACTCAAGCTTCTGACTTCAGGTCCTTTCCATCAGGCTAGGCTACCCAAAAAACGTTCCTTCCTTAAGTCACTGTTGTCGTGCGGTCTGTCACAGCAATAAGATGTGTGCTCTTGTGTCAGAACAAAAGCAAGTTCCCAGTGCCTGACTCTCCAGCCCTTCTTCCTACATGGGCCTCAGTGTCCACCATCGGCTTAGGGCTGCCCAGGAAAAGAGGGTAAGGAGACCGTTTAAGGGAAGACTACAAAGATTACTAGAACCCAAAAATGATCAGGCAGAAGGTCAGCTAAGCAGCTTCCTGTCCAGGACAGGAGGAAACACCATAAAAACCCTATTCATGGCACAAAGGGACGTCTTTTCACTGGTGCTAGGGGGAAATTGCTTCCATGTGAAAATCCCTCAGTTTGATGAAAAGGTCTCTTTTCCTTCATGGGCTGAAAATAAAACCCTTGTTTTCCCATCACAAAATCAGCTGGGTTAAAATGATGTAAAGTTCTAAGAAGCTGTGATCATGAAGGTCAAAGTGACCCCGGTCATCCAACATCCTCAAATAAATGAGTTACATCTCCCCCTGAGCAGCCCTTGGCAGGAAGCTGGAAACAATGAAATTAGTGCACATTTACTCTGGGCCTGGGAACGAACAAACAATATCTTCAACATCTCATGTAATCCCTGGATAGCATCCTTGTCTTTCCCATCTTAACAGGTAGAGAGATGGGGAACAATGGACCTGTAGGGACTGAACATACAGAGGTCACATGGCTGAGAAGAACAAGGTTCAAGCCATATACCCTTCCAGAGCCATTTGCCAATTTCTCTGGTCAGAAAGTGACCCATAGGCAAAGGAAGACAGGGAAGCTGCAAATCACCTGCCCTGCTCATCACTTCCATTACATCGCCGGTGGATCCAGAGAGGCCATGAGCTAGTCTCGGTCATACTGAATTTTACGAAATAAGGTTTCAATACCCCTGCCCATGTGCAACCCACTTTCATACCTGAGACTCCACAGGGCCAGTCCACAGGTGCCACATCACTTGAGAACAGCACAGGCACTATTGACAGATGTCTATGTCTCCAATCACCATTTTATAAGATCGCCTGCCTGACTCTGCTACACTCCTCATTAAATGCTTGAAAGCCCCAAGTCTGTGCTCAGTGCCCTGAAACAAAGGCAGAGAGCCTGCCAGACTCATCTGAGGTGGGAACAAAAGCATTTCATCCCTGAGAAACCAGCTTGGAGTTTCCTTAACACAGGGTGCCCAGCATGTGCCATAGTTGAAGGAAAGTAGAAATATGCAAAGGCGACAGGGGTCACAGATAACTTTACTCCTTTGTATCCAAAACAGTCTTCTTCACAGGAGCCTGTGAGTGGTGGGAAGATGCTTTAACCCAAGAATGACACTAGTCAACCATCCACTGTCCCCACTTTTTCCTTTTCATGAAGATGCCAGGGAAGAGGACTCACCTTGCTATCACCAAGTGGAGTCTGTAAACCCACACCCCAACTTTTCCCAACCACAACCCTACCCATCAGATGCAGTGGGAAGGTACCCAGATCCCTCCACTCCCAAACAAAAATCACTGCAAGCCAGCTGAGGCTGCCTGAAAATCAACATTCAAGGCACATTAATAAGAAACATCTGGCCACGGGAAGAGGGTTGACAGAGCACAGGCAGGCAGTGGTGGATTTGTGGTTGGGACCCAGAGTTACGAGGGCTGAACTGAAAGCACAACTGGAAAACACCAGTTAGCCTAGGCAATCCTCCACCCGTGCTGTACCATGGTGCCTGGCAACACCGTCATGCTCCAGGTTTGAACTGTTTGGGGCTGAGTTACCTAGACACTTCCCACTTAAAGCTCTGGCATCAGGAAAATGCATCTCCTGCATCCTCCAGTGTCTGGCCACCACTTCCACCTTCAATATTTGTAGCAGATGTAGCTGGGCTCTTAAAGGAACAGTGTTTGCATTCTTTCCATGTGACTTGCAGGATAGACTTAAAAGGAGGGGAAAGTGTATTTATTTCTCTCCCTGCAGTGTCGTGCACTTTAAGACCATCCTACCTCCATTTGTGCAAGGCGAACCCAGGGCACTGGTCACCACAGGCGTTACATGGCTGGCCTCTCTCAATCCGACCCAGTCCGGTCAACTTCAAAACAAAAAGACAACACAAGCATGTCCACCAGCGGGGCTTCTTCCTTCAAAGCCCCCACTTGTATCCTAGGCAGGGAGGCCTGCCCCTCCCACCCTGCCTCAGTGTTTGGACTCAACTGTTTTCTGATGCTGGGGACTTGGGCCAGATTTTCCCACCTGGAGAAGGGTGTGTGGTTCCAGGTGGGCTGCCTATAGAGCATGGGCACCAAATCAAGAAATGGCTTGGCTGGAGCTTTGTCTCCCCCAGACACCTTGGTCACCGGTTTCTAAGAAACAAAAGCAAGACCTTTCGGTTCCCTGGAGTTGCGGGGACCACCTGGTGGCTGCCCTGGACTAAGCTGGGGCTCCTAGGAAAAGGGTAGCGGGGAAGCCCCAAAAGGCAGCCCCAGGTCCGGTCTGGGCGTTGGGGTTCCCATTTTCCTTAAGGGAAGGAGCAAAGAAGAAGGTTCACCCCCGGCTCCCCCGAACTATGGCATTTAGCGGAAAGGACCCTGGTGGCACTGTCGCCTGGACTGGAGTAGGACCCAGCCCCTCGCGCGCCCGCGGGGCCAGCTTACCTGGGGCCACAG
>CABHPQ010166452.1:0-15422 GCA_902168405.1 Peromyscus aztecus
AATCTGAAAATAATCAACAGCAAGAGTATAGAATTATAGGTCTTTGGGCTTACTGCATCCATGTTTGTGTTCTCACCCTCAGAGCAAGGTGGGATATAACTGAAATCACTGTTACTTAGTCTTTCTAAAGGAATGAAGAAGCCAGATGTGGTGGCACACACCTGGAGGATCACGAGTTCAAGGCTAACCTGGGCTACTTTGTGACTTCCAGCACTACCTGGTCTATGTATTGGGACTTTGTCTACAAAGGAAAAAGGCAAAAAGAAGAGTCCAAAAGTTGGCATTGGGTAGTTTTCCTCAGAAACCATAGTCCTAGGAGCTGGGGTAGTGGCGAGCCTGCCAGCTGCCAACTAGTTTAATAGTTAGGACATTTGTCTTAGTTTTATTTTTAGGCTTATTTTAATTTCTCAAATATGTATTAGCAAGTACATATTTTATATATGGGATAGAAAGGAAATACATGATTCTCCCCTTCTGTCTTATTAATGTGTTAAAAGGACATGGACATGGTACTAGTGTTTAATGCACTGAACACTTAATCTATGTTCTAATGTTCTTCTCACTAATTAAAACAAAGAAACCAACCAACCCATGTCTCTCAGGCAAATGTGATGGAGTCATATTGGCAGTTTTAGTAAGTGTCCAAGCAACTGGGGTATTCAGGTAAATTCAAGTGTCATTGCTAACGTTGAATTTAAGGCATTTGTCATTCCCTGACACATGCGGCCCATACCTTTGGGACTTCACTTTCTAATGGCAGTTTTTCCTGGTCTTTCCTAGTAGGGCAGTAGAGTATTTGAACTGGAAGGATCTTCAGTTGACACGTCTAAGTCAACACTTTAGTTTTAGATGGAAGAGGAAATCGGAGGGCAGGGTGTGGAGTTAGTTGCTTATTTTCAGGAACAATACACCACATATTTAACACCTGTTGGAACTTTTCCTTGCCTGAGTCTGGGGGTGGCCTCTGAAAGCCCCACACAGAGTACATGTCACACTTCAGTTGCTGGATTGTGGGATTCTCAGCAGGACAGGCTACTCTGGCTATTGCACTGCTGTGTACAGATGGGATGCAGGCCTTGTTTCTGATTCTTGGTGCAGGTCTCATTTTCAGAAAAGAGTCTGAGATACTGTATTCAAAAAATGTGTGAAGGAGTCTAATGTGCTGGAAGCCAAGGACTTCCAAAGGAAGGTGGAGCTTTGTGTGCATTTTTATTCACTGAGCCATCAAGTACTTACTGAGCAACTCTTCCATGCCATGATGAGAAAACTAGAAGCCATCCCCATTCTATTGCATATGACCTGAGTCACATTATAGACTATCAACTAAAAGTAACGAGAACTCACCGAGGTGTGTTCAGGACTGAGCATGAATAATGAAGGTCCCAGGACAGGGGTTAGCAGATGGTAGCATTCACAGGATGGGAGATGAAAAAGAAAAGAAAAGAAAGGTCATGAAAATATGGAAGATAACATCATGGTAAGGGAAGGGAAACTGGGAACACCAAACCAGATGTAATCACTCGTAGCTTGGCAGTAAACACACTGTATCGATTTTGAGACTTGCCCAAAGCCATTGTGACCACCAGTGGTGGGACTGAGAGCACTTCCTGTCTACTTATTTCCTCTTCATCTAGTGTAGCATTTTGTTGATGGGAAGCTTCTCTTGGCCTAGTGTCTGCCCTTTCTGGCTCAGCTTTGTTTTGAGGTCATTGTATATATACGGTGACTGCTTGGATGTATCTCCATGTTTTGTCCTTTCGTTCTGTTTCCAAGGCCATCAGGATTCATAATGGAGAGTAGTAGGGTGTTGTCTTCCTGTGGCATGCCTTTGTGAGAGCAGAGACAGGTTACTGAGCTCTCTGTCCACCTGACCTTTATCCCAGGGGCCCCTGTGGCAGGCTGGGGGAACCCTCAGAAAGGGCATTGCTTTTGTGAGTCATTTCCACTGCATGCTTCCAGGTAAAAGCACATCCTGTTCTCTCTCTCTCTCTCTCTCTCTCTCTCTCTCTCTCTCTCTCTCTCGCTCTCGTGTGTGTGTGTGTGTGTGTGTGTGTGTGTGTGTGTGTGTGTATTTATGTGTATGTTTGGGGTGTGCACTTGTGTGTGCAAATGCATGTGAAGGCTAGAAGCTAACTTCAGGTGTTTTCCCCCATTGCTCTCCTTATTTCTTCAAGATGGGGTCTTGTTCATCACCATCATGGGGAGGACATATTATCCCTGTTTAACAATTGAGAAAAAGTATAGATCAGAGAAGTTGAGCAACTTTCCAAAGTCACACTGATGGTAGGGAATGGGCAGATACTTTCATTTCTTCTATACTTGGAGCCAGATTTGGCTGAAAACACAAATAGAAGCTGTGTTCCAGAAATTCTTTTTCCTCCCCACTTCAGTGAGACAGGTTATTTCTATATAGCCTAACCTCACCTTGAGCCTCTGCCCCTCCTCCCCCAGCATCCCATGGCTGAGATTACAGGTAGGCACCATCATACCCAGCTAGCAAATCCTTTTTGGTTTCAATTTGCAGAGCATTTTCTTTGGTTTGCATCTAATGTCCAATTTTCAAGCAAGTTTCCTATAGCTTATGTTGACCATGCATCCTACATGGTTCCAAGTCTTTACACGGATTATAGGAGGTTTTGTTTGTCTTTCATTTTTATTACTATATGTTAATTATACATAGTAGGTATTGTTATGATATGTAATACAGTGATATTCATCCCCCACTTACCCTCTGTTGTCCCCCACTCTCCTCCTGATCCCTTTCCTTTTCCCAACTCGTCCCTCTTCTACTTCCATGCCCTGCAACTCTGTTTTGTAACGACCCAGTGAGTTTTATTAGGGTTGCTTACAGAGGGCGAAGGAAAGGTGGTTTACAGGAGATTGAGCACCTTATCAGTGGGTCCACCATTGAAGTAAATGTTTCCCCTTCAACCCTACCAACCATTAACTGAGTACACACCCCCAGGCAGGGGTGGGGCCTTCTGAGCTACTCCTGTGGATTACATGTTTTAATTCTTCAAACAGCTTCTGTTTGTTGGTGAGAAAACTGAAACACAGGACTTCACAGAGTAGAGCTGCCCAGGATCACAACACTCATAAGCATCGCATTTCCCCTAAGCCTTAGGTCTGGTCTAGTTAGAAGACTTCTTCTAGGCCTGCTCCTTTGTGGATTCAAGGGCATTCATAGGAATTACAGTTCTTGGACAGATTGTAGACTTGCCTGCCTAGAGTCTGGTTTGATTTGAGGAGCTCTGTGCTCCAACTTCTCACCAAGTCTAATGACACCCAGTGGGTTTGTGACTCCAGCATGCCCCTGCTGGAGTGTCTGCTTGTTACAGATTAACTTCCAGGATCCCAGTACAATTTAGCATCAATCCACTGATTAGATTAGCAGCCCTCTGACCTGGGCCCCAAAGCAGTGAGAGTTGGCACTCAGGATTCCCCCAGGGGACTTTCTAGGAACAACCCCAAGGCAGCTGGCCAGTGTCTGGGTGAATGGTGGTCCCTGGTGGGCTAATCAGTGTCTTGGGCTGAAGGCGAACTGACTCTCCATTAGTGCACATTTCTGCAGCCCCCTTTCCTCTCGGCCTCTCACCCTGTGAAATAGGAACAGGCAACTTCTAATGCACGGGCACCCTCGGATCACTGTGCAGATCTCCAGATAAGTCACTGCGCAGTAGTACAATGGGGGACTTTGGATGTAGGAATGAATGATTTCTTCTTTTATTTGTTCTCACAGGATCATTATCTAACCCAGGCTGGACTCCAATTTGATCTTTCACTCTTAGACCCCAAAGTCTAAGATTGTAGGTGTGCCCTACCATGTCTGGCTCCATTTTGTTGCTCTTAAAAAAAATTATTATGAGCATATTCAAGTGTACGTAAATAGAGGGGATAGCAAAATGACCACCATGAACATGCATGCCATCTACATTTAATAGAGACCAAGAATTTCAACATTTACTTCATGTTTGTTTGCTTTTTGCTGGAGTGTTTTAGAGCATGCTCAAGATACATGACTTTCCATCTCTAAATACCCTGATATGGTAAACGAAGGTTATTTTTCTACATAACTGAAATACATTCACTGTGATGAGCAAAATCAACACTGGTTCTTCCACACCTGACCAGCACCTACATTAAGTTGTTCCTACTTGTCTCTTAATTCCTTTCTGTTTGCTTAGACTGTGATCTCAACCAAGTCTGCACATTGTGTGGAGCTGTTCCTCTTCAATAGCGTTCATGGTGTCATTGTTGATGATGGTACAATTGTCATGTTATTTAGATTTGCTCCACCTGGCCCATTTTCCCCCCAGCCACTTATTCTAGCCTGTGTTTCATCCTGGCCAGTTTGCTGCTATAATAATTTGAAGATGGAAGTAGCCCTCAACCCCAGAGTGGGTACCACACAGAGCCTCCGACAACCCCTTTTCTGGGAGGGATTTAGTGAAGCACAAAAGGCAGTGTGGTTGGGCATTTGTGTTGTTGTTGTTGTTCACATGGGTGTGGCACACATGTAAGTAAGTGTGTGCGGACTCACGTGTGTGCAGGTACATGTGTGCATATGTGCTCTTGTGTATAAAAGCCCGGGGTTCGTGTCAGGTGTCTTCCTCAGTTACTCTCCACTTCATTTATGGAGGTAGGATTGCTTGCTAGACATGGAGCTCACCAACTCTGTTCATCTAATCTAGCTAACAAGCTTGTCCTGGGGATCTCGGCCTCCCAAATGCTGGGCTTACAGAGAGGCCTCCATGCCCATTCAGCATCTACATGGGTTTTAGGGATCGGAGCTGTGTCTGCAGTGGTGAGACCTTTACCTGCTGAGCCCTCTCCCTAGCATCGGGCTGTTTTGTGCTTTGCTTACTTTGGTGTCTCTTGTTGGTGTTTTTCTACTGAGGGAAACATTCTCAGTTCACGGCGTCTCTTCTCACTGTCTTCTTTGCCATTCTGGATAGTCCCTCACCTGTGATTTCCCAGAAGAACATAAAGTGGCAAAATAGGTTTGGACCTGAGGACATGGTTTTCTCACCACTGTGAGAAGGACTCTCCTGTCCCTGTCTCAGGGCACTGTGGGTTTCTGAACCCAGGAATAGCCAGCGGGGCGTGTGCCTCCCTCACTGTTGCCAGTCTCAGGATGTCCCCTGTCTCCTGCCCATCAGGATCTTTGGCATTCCTGTTGTTCTTCAAAAACTGCTCTCTGCTGCTGAGGGGCCAGGTCATGCAGCTGCTTGCCAATGTTGTCATCCTCCTAGAAGCTACCTGAAATGGGTGTGGATGCACATTTTTCTGCAGAAGGACCCCGAGAATTGGCAGAGGGCTGTCTGCGGACAGGAGCAGAGCCCTTGGGAGTAAATATGAAGATCCTTCCTTCAGCCCTTTCCCAGGATGGGTTATTTCCAAAGAGAGACACTGTAGCGTCTCTTAGGTCTCTTTATATGAGGGAATAAGACCATTGGCCAGATGAAAGGCTATTTATCATACCATGGAGATTTAAAATTCACAACTTTGTATCCACTGAGTTTTGGTTAGGTTAATCTGACTGTTTCAGAGTTGATATTGTAGTCATTCCTTGATGAATCATTTGTGGGTGAATTTTTCTCATGTGTCTTTTTTTTAATGTTTGGACCAGATGTCTGGATGAACACTCTATGTAAATGCAAATCCCTAATAAATAGGAAGTACCACAGAGAGGGAGGAGGAAAGTCTGAGTCTGGTGTGTACTGGGGCTGGTAGATTTTACCAGATAGCAGCCCCAAGGGAAGGCTGTGTTGGGGTGGGTCTTCCTTCTTCGTTGGTTACCTAATCTCATGTGATATTAGAATAGACACAGTTGGTGTCTGGAAAGGGTTCAAGCTGATTTTGATGTGGCCTTAGAATTTTTCTGCTCTGAATTTTAAAGAACTTTTTATTTTCCTCTAGAGTTTCCTAGTGTTCATATTTCTATTTTATATTAAGGTACAACTTACATGCTCTAAGATTTGTCTTCTTAGCACACAGTTCTGTGAATCTGGGCAAATAGTATCATGTCATAATATTAGTCTCACTTTTTCCAAAATATTATATAAACAGGATCAGCAAGTTCATTGCATTTGAGATTCATCCACAATCCACACTGCTGCCTTTACCAGTCTTAAACTAAGTCAGTCATCCGTTTTATTATGGAGTACTATTCCATTTTATGGATATAATGTTCATCCATGTTGATGAACATTGGTTTTATTTCTATTGCAAATAAACCCATTCTAAACATTCCAGTACAGATCTTTGTATGAATATAGCTTTTACTTCAGTTGTATGAATGCCTTGGAGAGGCTGGCTTATATGATAAATATACATACTTTGTAAGAAACTACCAGTTTACAAAACTGTGTTATTTTGCAGTAGAATGTGAAAGTCTGTTTTCTGGGTCCTTATGAGGACTTACTATTTTGTGTATTTTTAATTTTTTTTTTTTAGCAGTTCTAGTGGGACAGAGTAGAGTGTCTGTGAAGCTTCAGTTTGCATTCCCTCGTGACTGCTGATAGTGAGCCTCTGTGCTTGGGGTTATTTGCCTTCATGTGTCTTTGGTGAAATAACTTCATACACTTTGTCCAGTTTTTAAAAATGGGAATGCTTTTTCCCCATTATTGAAGTTTGAGAGATCCTTATATATTCTGGATATGAGCACCTTCTCAGACAAGGCCTTTGTGATTACCATCACGGCCTTCATGATTACCATCTCCTGAGCTGAGGCTTGTCTCTTCAGAAAGTTCCATCGTTTGTAGACACACACTTCACAGGCAGCGTCTTCCTTCCACTGGCCCAGCTTCATGTACTGTAGAGTCCACACTCTCATGGACCTTCACAGCAGCAAATGTGAGGGGCTTGTCATGCCATGGGTGTGGAGAAATAGAATAGGAGAGGTTTATGTAGGGCGTGTTAGTCACAAGCATTTTCTACAACAGGATAGGGGTGTTGATGTTTTTTTTTTCTGGTTGGTGTCCAGCAGTATGGCTTTCAGCGTTCGGCCACTGTGCTATGTGTTAGGAATGTGAGCGAAGTCAGCTGCAGACCTAAGAGTGCCAGGATGCTGTGCACACGAGAAGAGCAAAGGAGCCAGAGGAACCGCGAGACAGACAGGGGTAGAGGACTTGGCCATGGGAGTAAGCCCCTCCCAACCACATGCTCTTTGGGCATGAAGGGAAACAAACATGTAACTCCATTATTCTTGGAAGTTCCCACTCTCTGATCTGCAGAGAATTTAAGGCTGCTTCCAAAGGGTCTTCACTTGTACACCGCTGTCTCTCATTCAAGTTGACGACTAAGCATCTCATTTGATGCTCTCCTATTATATATAACATGCCAGATTAGATAGAAACAGAAGTGATGTTCAAAAACTAAAAAACCTCCCCAGTGAGTAATGGAGACAAATTCACCATACCTCCTTCAGTATATTTTAACATTAGCTAAAAACCATCTCTTGTATGGTGGTCTCTACTTTGCAATTACTCTGTCCTGTCTTGCTGGTGGTTGTTTTCATCCATATATTATTCTCTGTGAGTCTTACTTTTGTTACTATGATGAAATGGCTGTGTGCGGGTTGCATATAAAGGAAATAGGTTATAACTTGGGAAGCCGTTCGTTAGGCCTTTGGTGAAGGCACAACAGAAATCAGCATCATGACAGAAGAGAAAGAAAGTGGGAAGCAGAGATGACGTTACCAGACAAGAAGCTATAGGGCAGTTCAAGGCTTGGGGTTGTCTTGTGAGAACTGGTTTAGATTCTGCAAAAAGTAGTTCCTTTTGAGTGACCTAAGGACCTTAAAGATCCTCCCACCTCAAGACTAACCAAGTCTCTAACACATAGATGTCAAGTACATGCAAGTCATAAAACTGTCTCTAACACATGGTGTCAAAGTACATGCAATTCATAAAGCTCTCTCTGAGATTGACAGTAGCCAAGAAACGGTCTTGGGTTTTACCCACCTGAAGCTAAGGACTCCATTTGTTTATCGCTGTCCACTTTTACCTAACATAACGAACTTCTACTCCCTTTCTCTGTGCTGAGAGGATCAAGGCCCTGAGCTAGGATGAATGGCAGCTTTAGGTCTACAACACAGGCCTGTTTTCAGACCTGTATCCTTTCTGGGGTACGACACAAGGGAGAGCTACTGTGGTTAGTGCCCAGAAAAGGGATGTTTAAAGGAAGAGGAAAAACGAGGTTCGCATCTAAGTGTGAGGATAATTAAGAATGAACTTGTGGGGTTGTTCAGGCAGCTGGCTCAAACCTACAGATGAAAATTTTTCATCCTTTAGTTCATTTAAGGGATTAGATTGTCCCCCTCAAGAGCTGAATAGATACAAAATATAACTTAAGAATGGCAAAATAGGGGCTGGGTGTTGGAGAGAGGGCTTGGTCAGTGAGTGCTGGCCACACAATAATGTGTTAGTGAGCTCAGATCCCCAGCACT
This sequence comes from Peromyscus aztecus, assembly GCA_902168405.1. Classification (NCBI taxonomy): domain Eukaryota; kingdom Metazoa; phylum Chordata; class Mammalia; order Rodentia; family Cricetidae; genus Peromyscus; species Peromyscus aztecus. Next base: position 8,450 of record CABHPQ010166452.1, read on the forward strand.
CACACTCAGCAACTTGTGTCTGGAACTTCTGCATTGGGGGAAGGAGACAAATTGGTGAACTCCAGGTTCAGTGAGAAAATGAGAGAGGGAAGAGATCAGATGTTGACCTCTGGCCTCAACACATATGAAAATGTGTGTACATGTGTAGCCTCATACACATGTACACACACACACACACACACACACACACACAAATAATAAAAAGAAAAGAAAAACAGGACTCTTTAGAACCAGGCCAGGGTACTGGAGAAGGTGGCCTATGGCTATAGAAGTCCGATTGTCATCAAAACGCAGACAACCAGTGACTACTCCCTTCCATGCCAATGGAACAGGCACCCTGGGATGGGAAGGAGTCGCTGTTGCAAGCCCTGTTACACAGAGACATCCCCGGGAGGCTCTTGTATCCATCGCATTCAGAAGGAATGCTCTCTGGGACTTGGTCCCAGTCTTTAAAGAGCTCCAGTCCCACATGGTCTTTAATCTCAGCTCTGAGAAAGAAACCTGGTTCCCCCCACAGGCATTGCCAGGCCACCCACAAGCTGCACTGATGTGTCAGACAGCAGGCTAGCTCAGGAGCCACCTGGCTCCTGCAGCCTCACAGCTGCACTCTACTGTGGAAAGTGACCACAGCTATTCCGTCTAGAGTACTTGTCATGTACAGACCCTGTTTCAACACCCATACATCTTAAGTCACTTCAATCTACCCTCCACCCCAGAACAAAGTAGCTGGTAGGTGTTTACATTTTGTAGGTAAGGAGAAAGAGGTGTGGGTTCAAGATCACACAGAGCAGAGGTGGAGAAGTTGGGATTTGAATGTAAGTCCCTTTGAATGCCGAACTCCACATCTGAGCTCCCGAATCCCACTGCCTCCTGCATTTACTTTGCAAACTGCCTGGAAGGCTCCATCCTCTGTGATCGCCAACTGGTCTTGGACATGGCTAAGGCTGCATGTTGAACTGGTAATACTCTGGATAAGGTGTATTAAGTAGACTATATTATTAAGATCAATTTCTTTTTAAAGTATTTGTGTGTATGTATGTGCATGCATATGTGTGTGTGCATGCGTGTGTGAGGGCGTGTATGGGTGTTGGTGTACATTATGCATCACCAATTCAAGTACCTGAGCCTATGGAGGATGGAGGACATTGCCTATTGAAACCAGCCCAGCCCTCTTTTGTCCCTTTCCAGTTCCACACCGTATACCCACACTCATTCCTCTCTCCCTCTTCTTTCTCTCCTTCTCTCTCTCTCTGTTATGCGCCCCCCCCCCCCCGTGATGTGATGTGTGTGTGTGTGTGTGTGTGTGTGTGTGTGTGTGTGGTCTGGGTGTTATCCCCTGTCTGAAGGATGACTAGCGAAGCTTTCCTCCCATCCCATTGACTGTCTCCTCACTCTGCCCTGTGCAGAAACTTTTGCATGTCCTGTGATTCATTCATCCATCCTGGAGGTTATTCCCCGGACTATTAGAACCCCTTTCAGGAAGTTCTTGCCTGTGCCTGGACCGCCAAGTGTCTTCCCTGTGTTTTCCAAATAAATGTTCTGGAAATACCTTTTCAAGTTATTGCAAACATCCTTCAGTTTTCTATCTATGACCCGGAGTTCATATCGCTACCGTAAGTCTCTCTGTGAAGAACGATGGAGTTCCTCTCTGTACAGAGCCTAGGACCGGAACTCACGTAGAGAAAACCCACACAGAGCAGCCAGCAGCATCCTTGCCCAGAGCTTCCCTTGCTGTTCCAGGACGGTCTTCTCTCTGTGAAGAGAGCTCTTGTGCTCAGCCCTTCTGTCCTGTTGTATTTCCCAGGGCTGTTTAGTCCCCACCCCTTCTCTTAAATGGGCAAAGATCCCACAACTTCATACACACACACACACAAAAAAAGTAATTAAACAGATGTAAGCTGGTTTCTTTCATGAAAGATGTCTCAGAGCTTTCAAAATGCTTCTACGTGTGGAGAATGTTCCAGATGTGATATTGTATGCTGTGTTTAACTGAATTGACTTATTTTTGGAAATACCTTGTGAGACTGATGTCCACAAACTACTCTCACAAAAACATCATTCATAAAGGTTCAAGCAGTCAAAAAGAAGTCTTTTCACCCCAAATCTCTTGTGTCCCTGCTTTTTGCATTCATTGGCTGCCAGCACCATGCATATGTTACTTGACAGTGGGCAACACAGTGCTTTTGTTCCTGTTATTATTATGTTCTTCAAAACACAACTTACAGTTTGTTACGAGAACTGGTCTTGGGAACACAATCCTGAGAGTATCCCAGGAGCCACTGTTATTTTTGAAGTTAGCACACTGAGGACCCTTAAGGAATGATTAAACCGTGTTGGTTTTCACTCACACCAACTGGAGCTTTGTGCATGTGTAATCACCCCTGCCCTTCGCTTAACTCTTTCTCCGCCTTCACTCTAGAAGCATGTGGTACGCTATTAAAACATCCATGGCTTGTAGGGTTTTTTGGTTTTCTGCCCTTGTCACATGGCTTTGTTGTTGTTTGTTCATTTTTTATTCCTCTAATCCCAATAGAACTTTCTCTCTCGCCTTCCTTAGTCTCTGTTCAAAGGCTTCCTTATGTATCTCTGACCACAGTCCCAATAGTGGAGATCTTAGCTTCTACTAGAACTAAGATCGCAGAGGCTAGTCTGCTCTGTGCTGTGTCCTCAGCTCTGAGTACAGTTAAGAAGTGAGCTTGTTCATGGTGATGACCCAGGACAGTGTATTAGTCACTTTTCTCCTTGCTGTGACAAAAGCAACTTGCAGAGAGAAGCCTTCGTTTTGGTCCTAGTTAAAGGGATATAGACCATCATGGCGGCAGGAGCACAAGGCAGCCAATCACACTGCATACTTAGTCAGAAGCCAAAGAGGTTAAGTCAAGTGTCCTCTTCCTTTTGGTTTGGTCTCTGACTCCAGTCTGTGGGGTGGTGCTGATCACATTCTGGGTAAGTCTTTCCCTTTCAGATAAGCTTCTCTAGAAAGAGCCTCTCAATGGCCCACGGTGTCTCCTTGCTGATTCCAAATCCAGTCATGTTGGAATTAGAGATTAACCGTCACAGCCAGTTAGAGCTCAGCCTGCGTCTTCTCACTGCCAGCCCTTATGCACTTGTCCGAATCCCATGCAAGCAGGGACTGGACTGCTCATGCCTTCAGATCTTCCCTGCTCTCTAACTTCCCCTCCACCCTTGGTCTTTGTGAGATTCTCTCTGCGGTAGACTTGTTTGTTTGGGGATTCGTAATTCTAATACACTAATGTGTAGAGAGAAGGAACCTCTTCTATATTGTCAGTTTAACAGTACCTTACAGCATTAAATGGAGGTATTTAATGTTTTCCCGTAAGCTGGGCCCTGCTCTAAAAGAGTCGCATGTATTGTTTCCTTCAATATCTACAAGTCTCTTCTTATATAGTTACCATTATTTTTTTTTATTTAGTTTACTGATGAGGAATCTGAGGTTTCCAGGCAAGAAATTATCCATGAAAGGACAGCTAGTATTGAGTTAGAGCGGGAGTGGAAACCAAGACCTGAGTCCAGGATCTAAGTGGGAACCACTGAAGATGCCTGCCTGCCTTCCTTCGGCCAAGTTCAGGTGGAACAGAAGGCAGTGGGCCTTGTCTGGAACCCTCCCTCTGGTCCTGGCCATGTGATGCCTCAGCCCACCAAGACTGTGAGGTCACTCTGCCTTGAGAACACTCAGTTAAAATTTGATAAGCCCTGTGAAAATGCCCAGCAGTAATTAACCTGCCAACTGCTGCCATTAGCGTTCCCATTGGCTCCGCTCAGCCCGGTTGGCAGAAACACTTTGGTGAGTAGCCACTGAGTAACAAGGGTGTGTGTGTGTGTTTCTCTAAAATAACTCTGATTCTTTAGTAGCGTGATGAGCACTTCCTTGCATCATAAAATGAAACTTACTTAAAATGTTTTCGCCAAAGTGTGAGCAAACATCATCAAAATTTTGATCGTAAAATATTTCTTTTACATAATGATGCACTCATAAATGTTTACAGTCTTAGAATTTTAAAGGGTTGGACTGTCTTAAACTTGCTTTGTGGTTACTTTTCAACTTACGTAGGTACAAAATAGGTATTCAAGAAGATGTTTTAAACTTCTAATTTGTAAGAAGTGTTTCTTATAAGTCCTTTATGATTTAAATCTCAAACAGCCTTTAAATGGAAGCAGGATTTATTTATTTATCTGTTTATTTATTTATTTATTTATTTTGATCATTTGGGAGATGGAAGCTTGCCCTCTGGTAGTAAACCACCCCCCCACTCCTTCCACAGTAAAGTCCAGTCAGCTGTCAGGAATGAAACATGGCATACTGTGCTCATCGTCCTGCCCAGGACAAACATCTTTGAAATCATTATCCCAAGCCAGAACATTATTTTTAAGTGCACTTAGTCACTCTACCTTAAATGGTTCCTTTTAAAATCTAACTCATATTATAATTTGACGACTGGTTCAAAAATAGCAACCAAGAATAATGACAGGGTTTATTTACTCCTTCCTGTGCACCAGGCAGGAGTTAGCATGTTGCAATTCATAAACGCCCATTATCCCCCCAAGGAGCTGTAAACAGATACTGTTTTTTCCCTTGGTTTCTAAGTGGGAGAACAGAGTGATAGTGTGCCCAAGGTCAAGAGGGGCTTGCTCACACAGTCTCCTCTCACTGTGTGAGTTCTTAGAGCCCTGGTGGTTTGGTGGTCGGAGAAGCATTAGTACTTTCCTTTTGACAGCATCAAAGCCAAAATGATGGCAGACGCCAACATTGACTTAGGTTTGATAATTGCCTTTCAGAAGTGTAGAGCCTATGGGGCAGTCACAGGGAAAACACACTGCCTGGCAGAAAGTCTCAGTCTCTCTCTCTCTCTCTCTCTCTCTCTCTCTCTCTCTCTCTCTCTCTCGACACACACACACACACACTTTACTTTGTTTTGTACATGAAGCCCAAGCTGGCTTCCAACTCTAGATCCTCCTGCCTCCACTTCCCAGTGTGCCCCAGCACACCCAGCAAAGAATATGTGTACATGCCTACGTGAGATTCGTATTGCTAAATATTACTTTTTCCTCAGACATGGGCTTGATTCGTAGAAGAATCAACACATTATTGTTGAGTTTGAATGAGGTCGAGTTTCTTATAAACTACTGGACAAAGTAAATGGGTTTAAGTTTCCAAGACTGCTTAAAGAACAAGAGCCATGTAAGAAGATAGCCTGTTTCTGGGGGGTTTATTCAAACCTCAGGAGGCAACACGGCTGCCGGAATGGCTCAGTGGGCAAAGGAGCTTACTGGGAGGACCTGAACGGACCTGGAGGCTGGAGCTTGATCTGAACGGTGTAAGAGAAGCAGCTCCTGGGGGCTGTCCCATGGCTGTAGCCTGAATCTTAGTTGGTCTTAATAATAAAAAGCAGGAGTCAGATACCAGGGTGAACGCTGACACCTGACCTCCACGTGAGTGCCACAGCATATATATGCCTACACTCACATAATCGTAGAATTTTAAAAAAATTTTAGAATGAGGCAAGAGAACTAGGTAGCCGCTTTGGAAAACAATTTTTGTACCTGTTCAAAATGTAAAATGTAGAGTTACCATGTGACTAGACATTCTACTCCTGCAAATATATATAAAACCAAGAGGAATAAAAATACACCCACCAGATATCAGCTTTCTTCAGTTGGTTTTCTGACTATCCACCCAGATGTCAAATGGACAAGCATATCAGTGTATTCCTTACAATGGGCCATTTGACAATAAAAATAGAATAGACATATACTACAGCATGAAAACATTAAGTGAGATAAAAGAATCTAGATACAAAATGCTATACATTATATGAATCAGTTCATAGGACATGTCAGAAGAGGCAAACCCATTGATGTAAAAACATAGGTTATTAATTGGTGGGGCCTAGGGAAGAGGAAGGACGGGGGATTGACTGCTGATAGGTTAGGATTTCTTTTGGAGACAATGAGATTATTTTAAATTAGACCATGGCAATTATGGTTCATGCCATGCCATCATTTAGTCTATTCTGGGAATAGACTGAACTGGGCTAAAGGTGTAACTCAGAAGTAGAGTATTTATGTAGCATGCATGAGGTAATGGGCATCTGTGAGAGCACACACACACACAAACACACACACACACACACACACACACACACACACACACACGCCATGGGATTATACATTTTGAAGGTATGTGAATTTAATGGCATGTAAGTCTTAATGAAATTGTTATTGAAAAGTGGTAATAAATATGAAGCTATATATGAGGGGGGATATTAGCATTTATGCCATTTATGCCATGCTTTTCACAAGAATAAAATTTCATTAATTAGTCCATTCTTATAAAAGTATTAGCCAAATGACATTGTAAATTCCTGAAGTACAGCCCTTGATTCTATTATGCTGAAAGACCACTGAAGAGCAGTGTGGGTGAACTTCTTTTTCCATCCTAACAGTGTGTGCCCTTAGCTGGGCACTACCACTATTACTACAGTTCTATTTTGAGGCTAGAGAATAGGTAGGTATATTAGGCACAGTATCTATTTTTTGTGCCATTTATAATGCTAATTTGTTGTTGTTGAAACAGGGTCTCTCTATGTAATCTTGACTGTCCTGGAGCTCACTATGTAGACCAGGCTGGCCTAGAACTCACAGAGATCCTCCTGCCTCTGCCTCCTCAGAACTGGGATTAAAGCCATCCGCCACCACCGCCCATTTTAAATCAATTGCTACAGTGATCAATGTGCTAGAAATTAGTTGGGCTAATGAAATAAAAAGATAAGATTCTCACTCGTGAGGAGGAAAGGTGAAGTGGGAAAAAGGCTGAGGAGGATCACCCAGGAGAACATGCTGATTTGGTTCTAAAGAAATGATTTGTTCCTGCAATTTGGTTTAATTTTTGTTTCATTCTTTTATTTGTGTGTGGGAGGGGTGAGCTAGTGAGTGCTGGTGTGTGGGAGGGGTG
>CABHPQ010166452.1:15522-39330 GCA_902168405.1 Peromyscus aztecus
GGGGGAATGGACTAGTGAGTGCTGGTGTGCTTGCCGACAGAGTCAGAGCACAAATTTTTAAAATCAGTTCTCTCCTCCTTTCCCCATTCCTGAGTTCCTTCTGATAACTCTAAAAGTGAACTTTTTTTCTCCCTCATGGTTAATAGTGAATTCTGTGCATTTTCCTTACTGAAGATAGAGTCTTCTTTAAGTAAACCCAGCCCATCACATCACAGTGTGCCATCATTTGGTTGTGGTTTGTCCCTCCAAGGGCTGTGCATTCAGGTCTCAGTTCCAGTGTGGCAGTGTAAAAAATGAGGGGCCTTTAATAGAGGAGATAATAGGGGAGACTTAGCAGAAGGCTGCTGGGCACCTGGGGGTCTGCCCTAGAAGAGACTTAGTAGCTCTCTTGAGCCCCTTTTTAATTCCCCCAAGAGTTTGTTGCTTTAAGAGTGAGCCTGACCCTCATCCTGGCATCCCATCTCACCATGTTATGTCTCTTGCACAGGCTTCCTCTGTGATGTAAAGTCAAACAAATGGGCTGCCTGACCTCAGCTTTCCAGCCTCCAAAACTGTCCTAAATGAACGCTTTTCTTTATATCCTGCTCAACTCTGGGTATTAATACAAAAAAGTTACAGTAAACATTAAGAATTAGTTAGTGTTCACAAGTTTAGTAACATTTTTTTTTGTTTTAAATAAAACTACTTATTTATCTTTTGAGAATTTCATATGTGTGCTGTATTTACATCAATCTTCTTCCTCTCTTCCTTCCAATTTAATTCCTTCCAAGTCCCACTTACTCTTCAAATTCATGACCCCTTATTCTTTAGTTATGATTTACACACACACACACACACACACACACACACAAACACACACTCACACGCTACAGTTTATAAGCACAATTTGCTGAGATCATTGAGTGTTGCTCACATGTGTTGGGGCTGACCTCTTGAGATTTGCTAGTCTGGCAGTGCCTTGTCCCTATAGAAGACTGATTCTCTGTCTCTCAGCACCTGTCAATGGCCTGTAGTTATTCTAGGGGTAAAGGCTATGAAGTTACCCCCACACAGAAGGTTTCGTGGGTGCTCTTTCTTTGCCATGTGTAGAAGACCCTATATAACAACAAACATCCCACCCTAATACTTTGCCTCTCACAATCTGCCCCGTGTTCCCCTAGTCTTAGATGTAGGGATACATTGTAGGTATATCAACGAGGGCTGGGTACCCACAGTCAGTTGCTCTCAGCATTTTGTCCAGTTTTGGCTTTCTGTCATGATCTCTGTGGCTGCAAAAGGAAGCTTCCTTTGTTATGGGTGGGAGCTGCACTCATCTGTGGACATAGGATAAGTGTTTAGCATGCACTTGAAAAGTGGCAGTACTAAGTTCCCATCTAGGTCCCACCGTCTCACTGGTCAGGGATAGCGGGCTGTGTTTACAGTGCCAGGCATGAGTTCCTTCTAATTTAGAAGGCCTTCGGTCCAACTAGATGGCTGTTGGTTTCCTCCAGGGTGTAAGTGCCACTGTTGCGACTTTCAAGATATCTTGCCATTCTGGTCTTTGTAGGCATTGTTCCTGGGTTGGACTAGTGGTGTTTTCTCCTTTGACAGCTTGCGTGGCTCCTTCTGGTACTATGAGAGCTAACCCTCGTGGAGGAGGCTTCCAGGACACTTTCAGCTCCATTCTTCCAAGTCCTTATTCTTGTGTTAACAGTGTGTGGCGTCTTCGGCTATTCCTGGGAATCAACCAAAGGCAATGGTCTATATTGTTTTAGGTGGTTTCGTAAGTTCCCCTGACCAACAACTGGAAAGGAGGTCTCCTATGTCTGGCACTGAGAACTATTTTTGTTAGATAGTCTATGGTTCTTGGGGGAACATTGTCACCTCAAGTGGCATGACTTCATTTAAACTATATACATATGTATGTGCACACACACACACACACACACACACACACACACACACTCCCGCTTTCCAGGCAATTTCCACTCCCTGTCCTGTTTTACCCACTTCCCTCTTCATCGCGCCTGAATCCACTGTTCCCTTCCCTATAGCTCCTTCTCCCCCTTCCTCTCCACTCACTGTGATCCCTCTTTGTTTTTTTGCTGTGCCTCCTGAGTGCTAGGGTTAAAGATGTGTGCCACCATGTCCAGATTTCACTCAGTATAATATTTTCTAATTCCATCCATTTACCTGCAAATTTCGTGATTTCATTTTTCTTTCAGCTGAATATGTATCACATTTTGATTATCCATCGATCAGGTGAAGGACATTAAGTTGTTTACACTTCCTGGCTATTGTGAGTAAAGTAGCAATGAATTTGGCTGGGCAAGTATCTGTGGAGTAGAATGTCAAGTCTTTTGAGCACATGCCAATGAGTGGTATAGCGGGGCTCTATGGTAGGTCTAGTTTTAGCATCTTGAGGTTTGTCCACACTGATTTCCATAGTGACTGGACCAGTTTATAATCCCAGCAACAATGAATTTCTCCTGTCCCCGATCCTTGCTGGCATTTGTTGTTGGTTGTTTTGTTGATCTTAGCTATCCTAACTGGTGTTAGATGAAGTCTCAGAGTAGTTTGAATTTGAATCTCCTAACTGGTGAAGATGTTAAATACTTCTTGAGATATCTCTTGGCCATTGTTATTTCTTCTTTTGAGAACAATCTGTTCAGATCCCTAGCCCATTTTTTAAATTGGGTCATTTGTTTTCTTTGCTCTATTTTTTGAGTTCCTTATATGTTCTGGATATTGATTGTCTATTAGATGCATAGTGGGCAAAAATTACTCTCCCACTCTATGGGTTTCCTCTTCACTCTGATTATTTCTTTCACTGGACAGAACCTTTTTAGTTTTATAAGGTCCTGTCTGTCAACGATTGACTTTAATTCCTGGCCAGATGGAGTTCTGTTCAGAATGTCCTTTCCCAAAATTTCAGTAAAGTGGCAGGATACAAAATCAACTTAATAAAATCAGAAGCCTTTCTATGTGTCAGCAAGAAACACTCTGAAAAAGAGATTATGGAAACAATTCCATTCACAACAGTTTCAAAAATTGAGAAATAAACCGAACCAAGGAGGTGAAAGTCCTCCACAGTGAAAATCCCAGAAAGAGACTGAGGAGGTGCTAGAGGATAGAAAGGCCTCCCCTGCTCGGGCATTGGCAGAATTAGAACTGTGAGAATGCCTATTCCACCGAAAGTCATTTACAAATTTAATACAATCTCTATCCAAATCCCCACAACATTCTTCACAGAAGTAAAAAAAATCTAAAATTGAACTAGAAAAACAAAATTCTGAAAGCTAAAGCGACGCTGAGGAAAAAAATGCTGGCGTGGGGGGGGGGGATTATGACTCCACATTTCAAGATATATTACAGAGCTATAGTAATAAAAACAAAGTGGTAATGGCCAAAAACGTATAGATCAATGAAGCAAAATAGAAGAGCCACATATAAGTACATGTAGCTACAGGCATGTGACATTTGACAAGGAATCCAAAAATACACACTGGGGAAAAGACAGCATCTTCAACAGTGGTGCTGGGAAGCTGGACGTCCGCAGGTAGAAGAAGGAAATTAACCCTGTATCTATCACCTTGCACAAAGATCAACTCTAAATTAATCAGAGACCCCAGGGTGAAACCTGAAATATTGAAACTGAAAGAAGAAAACATAAGCATTGCCCTGCAACATCCTGTCTTTTGAAAACGATGTTATTGAGTCACAATTCTCTGACCATACTAACCAATCATTTAATGTATAAGTCAGCATTTTGGGGTATGTCCACAGATAGGTGAAGATATTGCAGTCTGTTTTAGCACACTTTGAGATTAAAATACTGTCCTCTTTAGGGGTCACTTTCCTCTTCTCATCCTTACTACATCCCCAGTCTGAAGCAACTGTTCCTTTGCCTCCTTGCTCTACCTGAATTCTCATTCTGAACATTTCATATGACTGAATTCATGGTGACTGATACCTGTCATTTTATTGATAAAGTTCTACACAGTGTCTTCTAATGACCCAAAGGTCAAATCATTGAGAAAATTCAAACTATAAGCCTGATGCAGTCAATAATCAGAAGGAACTGAGTTCAATCCCTAGGACCCACATAGCAAACAAAAGCCTGCATGTAGTGGTGTATACTTGTGATCCCAGCAATGGAGAGATGGAGATGGAGACAGGTGGATCCCTGGGGCTCATTGGCCAGCCGGTCTTGCCTTCTTGGTGAGCACCAGATTCCAGAGAGAGACTGTGTTTCAAAAACTAGTGTGGACAGATATTGGGGAACTATATATGAGGTTGTCTGCTGGTCTCCACGTGCATACGCACATACATCCCTCCCCCACACCCCCCACAAAAGGACATTCACAGACGGCATTAAGCAAGGAGTATTTCCTATGAAATCGATGGAGTATTTTCTTAATGTATGAAGTAATTTTGCGTTTCAACATGTCTCACTTACCTATTGTAAAAAGCAAACTCTCTTGAAAAATGTCCACTGGTAACTAGCTAGTTCCCCAGTTCAGGTTCCCTTTGGTGATGGTTAACCAAGCTATAAACTGGTTTTAACCTTTAGCTGTTGAAACTCTTGCCAATTGGTAAGAATACAGTGTAGGGTGTGGGTCAGATGTGTGCCTGGATCCTCCTACCCATGTTCATGGCTATGTAACTTCAGTCAACTGCTCAGCTTCTTGATAGTAATTTACTTATCCATAAAACAGAGGTCGTTTCCTCAGTTTGAAAGTAGTGTAACATGTGAGGTTATATACAAGATTAAGATACAAAAAAAGTGCCATTCCTGGCCTATTTTAGATGCCTAATGAGTATTGTTCTATATTCATCTGGTGACATGAAACTTGAATGGCAGCCTAGCTAATTGGCTTTGGAATACTGGGAATATGCTTGAAAGAGAGACTAGGAGAAAACGTCCAATAGTGTATGCTCCCAAGTCCTGGGCTTTGGGTTAGTTGTGTTATCTATAGTTGCATTGCATAGGACCTGTCTGACAGTTTGAAAAAGTTTCACCATTTTAATGATCAAAATGTTCAAGTTGGTCCAGTGCACATCCTGGGCTTAATTTTTTTAAGCAAATGGTTATAGTTGTCAAGTATTTGGGTGTTTCAAATATAAAACCACTCAAGAGTTTAACCTTTTGGTTTGTATTTGTTTTGTATTGATGAAAGAAATTATTTCTCAGGTCTTAGCCACTGCAACATCCTTCTTAGTCATACAATTCTGCTTTGTCATTATAACATGAATGCACATCTATGAACTGATAAGCAAGGTAACTGATTAAATCAAATTTTATTCAAAATGTGTTTTTGCAGGCCCTTTTATGTGTACTCTGTTTGTTCTGTGGTTGGTGATATGAAAATTGAATAGTGCATTTTAAAGTTTGAGTGTACTATGAAGCACTTTAGGAACAGTTTAAGCCTAGCTTCCGTGGGTACACACACACACACACACACACACACACACACACACACCCCTAGGAGGCCTGGAGATTCATCGAGCTACCTTGACATAAGCCACAGGCCGAACTGCTGGCCCACACTCTGCCCTGATCTGCTTCCTTTGCTGATCATTGAGATGAATCCTTTGCAAGCTCAGAGGCACTGAATGGCAGTGACTCTGTTCTTCTGTTTCACTTGGGATGGTGACCTGATAAAGAAATAGAATATTTGATTCTGTGTTTTCTAATGTCTTTTGTATTGTCTTTGGCCAGTTACCTCTCAGACCTCTCTCTCTCTCTGCTGTCTGCCATTGAATTTCAAAAAGAAAAAAAAAAAACATTTAAAAGGGAATATAATTTTCCTTCCTTCAAGCTCTGTTATAAAATTGACTTTTACTCTATCCATGATAAAGATCAATGGATAAGAATCAGTTAAATCCTAACAAGGCTTTTGTTACCCAGTGGAAGGAACCATATGCTGCCATTTCCCATAACCCAAGCCTGACATTCTGGAGTAATCAGTGTGCATCAACTGAAGCTTCCTAGGGAAGCTAGTCTTAGACACGTAGGCATGTCAGAGAGAGTGTGGCTTGAGTTCTATTTATACAACTCATAGTCTGCAGTTTATTTTGTATGACATTTGACTATAGAGGCATTTTGTTTACTTGTGTGTGTGTGAGTGTGGTGTGTGTATATGTGTTCTTCTCTATGTGTATGTGGAAGCTAGAGGTCAATGTTGTTTGGTGTCTTCCATGGTTCTCCATCTTGTTTTTTGAGATCATGTCTCTCATTAAATGTGAAGCTCACCAATTCAGCTATACTGGCTTACCAGTGAATTCCAAGGGTCCACCTGTGTCTGCCTCCCCAGCCAGGATATTTCAGTTCCCAGAACCAACCTGCCTGTCTATGTGGATGCCAGGGATCCAAACTCCAAAGTCAGGTCCTTGTGTTTGGACAGCAAACACTTTACCGACTGAGCCATCTTATTACCTAAAGGCATCATTTTAAAACATGCACAATGTTTAGTACAAGTGTAGACTGCTGTGTAAAGAATGAATGTCATCTGATTTATTACAGAATTCAAAAACAGTCACAATAAAGACAAGCGGAAAACTAGAATGCAAAAACGGAGAAAGAGGAACAGCCTGGCCGACGATGTGGCACTATTAAAGAGTGACTTGGCAACAAAAGTGTTCCCTGGGTATAGCAATAAGACAAATGGCACAAGGGACAGGAGGAACCACAAAAGAACCAAACGCTTCCTGTCCTACCCACGGTTTGTAGAAGTGATGGTGGTAGCTGACCACAGAATGGTTTTGTACCATGGAGCAAACCTTCAGCATTATATTTTAACTCTGATGTCAATTGTAAGTATACCACACAGAAGGCAATTCATGAGCTGACTCAGTGTGCTGCTGGAGGGTGGGTTTTCTTTTCCATTCTGATTCTAGCTGACATGTCAACCATTCAGGCAAGGGTATGTGACTGTTCACTGGTTGCCTTTATATCAGAAAGGTAGTGGGTATTGATAGTAAAAGTCGATTCTCTGCTAGCTATTGCATTTGTTACTTGAAAAGCATTGTTTCTAATCCTTCTGGCAATGGGCTTAGGCTGAGCTGCCATCCTCATTTCATGGACACGACCACTGACTCTCCAAGGAGTTATGTCAGGCACAGCTAGCAAGAGGCATCGATGCTACATGTGGCCCTCAGGCTGATTGTTCTGGAACCTCAAGTTCTCTGTCTAACTTAGGAGCTCTGCACAGCCTGGTAGTCCTGGGTGGTGCTGGCTTGGAGTCCCAGTCACCCATGATGCATTTTCAGAACACATCTGCCCAGTCTTGCCTCTTACTCAGGGTGATAATCAAGTAGGCTAGGGATGATGTCTAGGAATTTCTGTGTTTTTCTACTCCTGTATTATATTGGAAACACAAGAAATCTGCATGATTGGAAAATCAAGTCGAACCTAACATGAGCTACCCTTCTCTCTACTTGTTCCCCGCACCTTCCCAGAGGAACAGTTGTTAAAGTTCCTGCTGCTTCTAGCAATAAAAAAAAAAAATATGATCTAATTCACATAGTGAATTTTGAATATTCTAGTGGGTACATTTTAAAGAAAGTAACAAAACAGATAAAATTAATTCTAATCTATTTTTGTACCCGTGTAGTGTTATTTCAATAGTTATGATGAAGGAATTTACATGAAGTGTTTTCTATACTAAGCCTTCAAAATCCAGTTTCCGCCCATCCAACTAACCATGTGTCAAAAATATTTGCCAAGGCTAGAGAGCTAGCTCAGCCAACAAAGTGCTTCCCTCACACATGAGAACCTGAGTTCAATCACACTGTATATGTAAACAGCAGGTGTGGTGGTGTGCACTTATAATCCCAGCACTAGGGAAGCAGAGAAAGGTGCACTGCCCTTTTGACGGGCTCCCAGCTAGTAAGAGATCCTGCTCTAAAAAAAAAAAAAACACTCCACATGCACATCCACATTTGTGCACTCAAATGCACACACACATATATATGCACATGTACACACACACACACACAGAGGCATGCGCACATACACACAGACTTCACAAAAAAGCTTGTACCTATGCTAAACTTAACATATAGACTTTCTTCTTATCATTCCCTTATCAATATGACATAAGTAACCCCGAGATGACTGAAAGGCTGTGGAAGATTGTCCACAGACTCCTTGTAGATGATGCACCATGTTACAGAGGCAGCATTCCATGGTTTGCTGTCCTCAGCTCTCCTGGAGCCAAGCTCCCAGAGATACAGAGAAAATGACTTCACAACGTCCATGCAAGCAGAAAGGGAACATTCTCATATACTCCCTTATACCTTGGTATTTTTTAAAAAATTAATCTTACCCGGTGGTGCATGGAGATCTGATGTCACTCATTTCTCCTTTATGGATTAACCCTTCTTTACCTGGACAACAGCCTGCTTTGAATGAATTTCCCAGAAGCATTGTAAAAAGCCACCATGCTTCGGAATGTTGCTTTTAGGCTGCCTCTCCCCTCCCCATGGCCTGTCCTGCTCCTTGCTTCGTCCCTTACTGCTGTGGGCCATCCCCACATGGTACCCAGCCAGCTTCCCTCCCACCTGCCTATCCTCACTTCTGTCCCTACATGTTCCATAGGCCCTCAGCCCTCTCATACCCAGGGGACAGAAGGAAACCCAAGCAGACCTTGCAAGCCCCAGCTCCATGTCCACCCCATTATTTCAGGTCTGTCAGAGACTTTTGACTACAGTAGCCGTTCTTGGGTCAGATAACCTAGTCTGTCACCTCTGGTTCTGCTGCTTGCCACTGTACAGTCTTAGACAAGTTACTTAATCTCTCTGAGCTTCCATGACCTCTCTGTTTCAAAGGGGGTAGTAGCACCTAGCCCAGAGTTTTGTTGTGGGAACTAAATGCAAATCCAGTTTTCTTCCAGAATCTAGTTTATGGTAAGTGACAGTGAATGTAGCTGACATAATAAGTTATGATAACAAACAATGCAGAAACAGGTTACACTGCTATTGAGCACATAAATGGACAATGAGCATGAGGAACAAGAGCCAGCATTTATGTGGGAACCCAGGACTCCAAAGGACAGGAAATGGGAAATTAATATGTAATGCTTTGGAACAAATAACTATTAAGTCAGACAATGATTCAGCTTCAAGGAAAAATACCTCAGAATTTAAATTTGCTAGAGTTCATTTGTATCTAAAATTGCCATCTATGAATTTTGCAAAGAGACTATAAATCAGTGTTTATACAGTGAACATTCAGAACCGTAAAACACATGTGTTGCATGAAACGTAAAAAGTGCTGGAACCCAACCTGAGAAGTGAATTGCTTATTGCTTACACAGAGGCCATCATTAACTTTGAAAAATTTATCTCGGTTGCAGGTAGCTTCTATCTATAAAGACTCAAGTATTGGAAATTTAATTAATATTGTTATTGTGAACTTAGTTGTGATTCATAATGAACAGGTAATAAAGTTTATTTTTCTCTCTTCTTCTATCTGTATCCGAAATGGCATATCTAATTGGTGTTGTTGCATAGACCAAGAGCAATTCTTCTCTGTGTTTAGGAAGGACCTTCCATAAATTTCAATGCCCAGACAACACTAAAAAACTTTTGCCAGTGGCAGCATGCCAAGAACCACTTAGGTGGGATACAGCACGACACTGCTGTTCTGGTCACAAGGTAAATGCTGATTCCTCATATCTCATGGTGTCAGGTCAGTTTGATGGGAAGGATCCCTCATTGCTGGTAGCCAGTCCTACACGGGAAGTTCTCAGCATAGTCACTCTGGACAATTTATACAGATAGTTCTTTGTTGAACAGGCTACCCTGAGCACTTCAGTACTTTTGGCAGCATCCCTCATCTCTGCTCTCTCTCTACACATCAGTAGAACTCTGGCCTCTCAATTATGACCACTGTCAAGGGCACCAGACACTGCTGCATGTGCCCTGAGGGTGAGGGAGGGTACCCTTCTGGCTGAGAATCTCTAACATATACATGCCACATGAGGACTCAGTAAGTAAGGCAGGCCTGAAAGCAAATGACCTTCTATAGCAGGGGAAGCTGCTGACCGAATCCAGCTGGTGGCTGCCTTGTAGGACCTAAGTCTAGTGTTGCCAACTTATGTGATTTTTTTTTCAAGAAGCCAGAAAGAAGAAATTTTTTTTAATGAAAATTTCCCAATTTTTATATGATAAGCTACTCTCGAAGAATGTTTTAAGAATGTACAAGCAAGAAGGAGATGCTGGCTTAATGGTTTCTCTTATCATGGACCATCTCTGACATAAACACTCTCATTGCCCCCACAAGCCCTTGCTGGAGATCGAATCCAGGGCTGTGACCTTGCACGTGGACTTTACACCAAAGCCACAACCACCAGCCTGTCACTCCTCTTAAATGAACTCAGAAAACAGTGAGCACTTTACAGTAGGCACTGAGGAAAGTTTTCCCGAGATGGGGTGGGGCACATCTAATTGTTCTGTGGGTACTCTGGAAACAGCAGTAGACTTCTCCCTGGAACCTTTAACCCTTAAATCTATGGTTCCTGACACTTGGGGAGCTGCAAAACCCTGGCTGGCCTTGTTAGTTTATGTTTTGTTATTCCTGTCCCCCAAAATGGACTAGAAGTCTGAGGATTTTCCTGTGTTGACCTTTACTCTGGTGTTGCCATAGCCGAAGTCTGTTTTGCTTCTAGGGAGGATATCTGCAGAGCTCAGGACAAATGTGACACCTTAGGTGAGTCTCATACATGTCCCCACGGCTAAAATGGTTTCCTTGATGTTTCTCTTCCGAGTCACTATTGCTTCTAAAAGTAAATCCATGTTGGTTTCCCCCCTTCTCTCCGAATAGGTCTTGCTGAGTTGGGAACCATTTGTGACCCCTACAGAAGTTGTTCCATTAGTGAAGACAGTGGGTTGAGCACAGCTTTCACAATAGCCCACGAGCTGGGCCATGTGTAAGTCATTCCATTCATAGTCTCCTAAAGCTTTGTTTACCAGGAAGTGTTTTCTTAACTTTAATGGAGCCAAGACTTCAGAGTAGATGTGACAGGATGAAAGGATCTGAACCTTTGTGAGACACTGAGTAAAGGTGATCCACCCTCTTCAACCCTAGGTCTATGTGTCTTTGGTTGAACTGTTTGTGTGTGATGTGCAAAGTCTAGTAATTTTTCTCCTCCCACTGGAGACTCAAGGAAAAGATGCATTTTGATTTCTTCCCAGCACAGCAAAGGGTGAATTAGCTTGGAGAACTTTCTTGACTCAACATCTGTGTCCAGAAGGTTGCCTCAATGTTGCTCTGGTCCACAGATGTTAACTGATCCAGATTGTTCCGAACTCTGGTTATACGTGGCTATAACTCAGACAGTTAGCATCTAAGAGAGCGATGTCCCTCCTTCAGAGAAGAAGATGAACAAAGCTGCAGAGAGCCAGGCGGTGGTGGCGCACGCCTTTAATCCCAGCACTCGGGAGGCAGAGGCAGGCAGATCTCTGTGAGTTCGAGGCCAGCCTGGGCTACCAAATGAGTTCCAGGAAAGGCGCAAAGCTACACAGAAAAACCCTATCTCAAAAAACCAAAAAAACAAAAAAAAAAAAAAAAAAAGCTGCAGAGAAAGATTCAATTTCCAGATTACAACCAGAAAGTGGACATTATGAGATAACTCTCCTTGTTTGTTTATCTGTGACAGAGCACAGAGAGGAGACAGGGCAAATCGGTGTGAATTTACCAGAAATTATCCTGATTTGGGACCACATTAGTGTGTTTCTAAAATAATTACAGTGCATATGATTAAAATGGTTTTCTCAAGAGAATCATTAGTGTAGTGGAGCTGTATGTCCTTTTGGGTCAGATTTGAACTTTGTACACAGCTAACATCATCACTGAAAAGAAAGCTTTTTCAATTCAAATGCTTTTCAAAAACCTATTGTATATGCTGTACTAGGTATGGAGCAAGATGTGTGCACACATGTGCATGCTTCATGCACACACCCAGAAGTTCAATTCAACAAGTGCCTTTCACCCTTTCCCTTTTCATATACCTTTGCTGTTTTCTCCCAAGGAAACTTTATCACAGATCCAATGTTTAGAATGTAATCCAGGATTTCAGTGTAGGCAGGCCAGATTGGCTTAGTCAACATCTCCTCGGTCCTTCTGATTCCTGAGACATATCATGAAATGCAGAGAATCCTCAAGATGACTTGTATTTCCAGGTTCCCCATCTGAGTGACACTTTGACCTGAATTATCAGGTGATGAAAGCTCTCTATACCTTAGTTTCTCATCTACAAAGTATGGGGAATAGTAGACTCATTGTTGGCTATCTGTGGGAGGCTGGTTCCTGGACCTGGCATAAATACCAGACTCCACAGGTACTCAAGCCCTTTTTATGAAGAGGCATTGAATTTTCATGTCACCTGTGCTTATTCGCTATATATATTAAATAATATTTAGATGACTCATAATGCCTAATACAACAAAAATAGCTATTATATTCTATTGACTGGGGGAGAGGGAAGTCCATGCACGTTCTGTACCAACACAAGTTTGTTTTCCCCCTAAATATGTTCCATCCACAATTGATGGAACCTGTGGATGCGTGACCCTCAGATGCAGTGAGTCAGCTGTACTGTTCCCTGTATCAAATAAGTTACAAAACAGAGCATCTAAAACCCAGAATACGCATCCTTGTGTACTATGGATGTGAACAGTCTCAATTATTATCAGTCAGTAAGCATTCAAAAAATAGATACCCAGCAGTGAGCAAATGTTCTTATTTAAATGAAAATACGTTTCTGTTTATTTGTATGATAAAATAAGTAAACTTGATTTTAGCTAGTTATGGTGAGTTGGGAATAAAGGGCAGTGCCTGTCTAGCATAGGGAAAGAAGCTAGGTAGGGTTTGAATGCTCACCTTGGCCTGAGGTGTGCTCGAGTCAGTGTTAGGTTGACTCCATAGCTGGCACCCACAAGCCGGAGCATATCTTCTTTGAAGAGATGGCCTCTTCAGTATTAGAAACTTGGTAAATTCATCTAATGCAGATCACATTTTCCCGTCTCTACTGGCAAACTGCAGGACCCACATTTCTTAAAGAAAAAAGAAACAGAACACGAAAGAATTAGTGGAGCAGATGCACAGGCTTTAGTCCAGATTTCTCCTTTATAAGAAACAGATCTATACCCTTCTATCTCACTCACGTTTCCCGAGTTCAGCGTGAACTAGAGAAGGGAATTCCTCTCTCAGTGCTAAATTAACCACAAGCTCAGTTTTCTGATGGACAGCAGTCTTTCCCAGAGAGAAAAGATGACCCTCTGACCCTGTCACCTGGTGGATAATTGCCTGGGCTGGAAGGCCATGTGGGTCATGGAGGGGGTGTGCACTGAGGAAATGCTATCATTTTCCCCCACTTCCTCTGGTGAAGCCAAGAATGGAAAGTATGTGTGAACGCTGTTGTCACCCGCCCCAGCCCAAGAGGACACTGGCGTTGCTCCACAGTCTTCCCTCAGGCAGAACGAGAAAGAGTTTAAGAATCTTCTTGTGCTGTGCTCTTCAGGAAGCCGGCTCCTGTCCACAGGCATTGGCATGAGAATCACTGTGCCATCTCTTCCCTCCACTGGCTGGCCTTGTGTGCCTGTGGTCTCTGTGTGACTTCTTTTGTGTTCATGCACACACTTTACATACCTTCATAATGGCACTTTACTTGATAAACACAGGTGTCACTTGTCAACCCTGGCCCAGAAATGGGACATGCAATGCCCACAAGGATCCTCTTACTACAAAGCACTTAGCTTCCGTTTTTTACACCAATTTATCTTTTTATAACAACAATAGTATAGCATCCCGCCAAAATCTTGACTCTATGGATTACCCTTTAACTCTCTATTAGGATTTCCAACTACTGTATTCTAGCACCAACTACAGCACATTCGGAGCCTCTGCAATTCCAAAAAGCATACTTAACCCAACAAATGGCTGTGCATTCACTAAAGGTGCTTTATATTAAATTGGATAAAAATCCCCTTGTGTTCTATTTTCCGTCTTGAATTGTCTTACAGTTTATTCTGCTCACCTGGACTCAGATGCTTTTCCCTAGCACAATAGGCAGTTGCAGTTTTCTCTTAGATGAATTATTAAGCAACAATGCCAGCATGAACCACTAGGGTATACTGACATCCTCACCATTGTTTCATCGCCCTTAGGTTCAATATGCCTCACGATGACAGCAATAAATGCAAAGAAGAAGGTGTGAAGAGCCCCCAGCATGTCATGGCGCCAACACTGAACTTCTACACCAACCCTTGGATGTGGTCCAAGTGCAGTCGAAAATACATCACTGAGTTCTTGGAGTAAGACTTAAACTTTCTTTCAGTAACAGCCCCTAATGCAGCAGTTCTCAACCTGTGGGTCACGACCCCTTTGGGGATTGAATAACCCTTTCACAGGGGTCGCATATCAGATATTTACATTGCAATTCATAACAGTAGCAAAATTACGGTTATGAAGTAGCAACAAAATAATTTTATGGTTGGGGATCACCACTGCATGAGGAACTGAACTAAAGGGTGGCAGCATTGGGAAGGTTGAGAAGCACTGATCTAATGCCTGGTCTATACAAAGTAAACCATTAAGGGAAAGAAAATGCAGAGTTTAGCATTCCTTTTGGGTTGTTGTTTTTGATAACATTCCTTGGAGGCGGGAAAAAAATTACCCTATGACATCTGTTAGTACATAGCCTTGCCAGTGTTTGGAAGATTACAAACTGCTCTGAGCAAAGAGTTGGGTTCTTAAAGGGAATATGCAAATATTTCTGCATTTGTGTAATGCTTTGAAATTTATTCAGGTCTTTGGAGAAGGCTGTGTTGATGTACTGCTAACCTAGTAATCTTGGCTTGGAAGGAATGGGGTAGTGAGAGGTTGCCAGAAGAGAGTTTGTGGTAGAAATAAGGGCATGTTCTCTCTCTCTCTCTCTCTCTCTCTCTCTCTCTCTCTCTCTCTCTCTCCCTCTCCCTCTCCCTCTCCCTCTCCCTCTCCCTCTCCCTCTCCCTCTCTCTCCCTTCTCTTTATGCCCTTTACCTTTTTTTAAGCTTCCCCAATTACATTATACAAGGTCCACATATCACAGAATTGGTGCACTCCTTTCCCAGAAGTGCAGAGGTTAAGCAAATGCCAAAGGTCACTGGTTTACATTTCTGCAACAACAGATGCAGGGGAGGGGCGGGCTTTCTTCATCAGAACTTAGCTGGTGTAAATTTTCCAGAAGAGATGTTTGCAGAAACTTGGATGAAACTGAGGGCTGATGTTTTTCTTCTAAGCAGGTAGCTTGAGATGCTTTCCTGCTATGAGTCATCTGTTCAGCAAACACCGAATACCTCTTGCTACAGACTGGGCCCTGTGCAGAAATAGACAGACACTAACTGTGGCCCTAAGATCCTTACAGTCTATTGGGAAGGACTGTAAAAAAAATAAGCAGATAATGACCCCTGCAGGAGATCGGTGCTCCCTCAGACACTATATTTCCTCCTGGCCCTGTTGTATGTGGAGAATATCTTTCTACAAAGTATGTGTCAAAAATGCAGCTTTAGCTTCTAGACTTACCATTGATTTATCCTTGGGTGAAGAGAACAGAGCAAAGGCCAAAGGGAACAGTTCTTGCAGCCACTAGGTGTGTGCATGGCCTTCACCCCTATCTGCAACCTTCAGGAGCCTGTCTCACCATCTGTATGTTTCTGCTTCCGTAGCACTGGGTATGGCGAGTGCTTGTTGAATGAACCTGAATCCAGAACCTACCCTTTGCCTTCCCAACTCCCAGGCCTCCTCTACAACGTGAATAAACAATGTGAATTGATTTTTGGGCCAGGTTCTCAGGTGTGCCCATATATGGTAAGTGTTCGGGGTAGTTTTCTGCCCTCGACTGTTGATTCTGGCCTTGTTTATGGTCACATTTTCCCACTGGGCTCTCACTCTGACTCAGTTACCCAGGTACAGGTTCAGAGTGACCTCGCTGACAGTGGCAGTGGCAGGGGTTAGGAGGCCGTGGTGGGCTCAGTAGCGCAGCGTTCAGCCTGAGTTTGCTCACGGCGCTCTCCTGATAGCACCAAGGGGAGATGCCATTGTCACTTGGCAGAAAGTCAGCGATAGCACCAAGGGGAGCTGTCCTTGTCACTCCCAGAAAGTCAGAAAGTAAGCCCAAGATTGTGGAGGCCAGCTCACTGTTCTCCTTCTATGCCCTTTAGCTGGTAAAAGTGACCTGAATTACAGGGACTCTTCCAGATCCGGCACAAGGAATTCATGAGCCAACTCTGGCTCCCTGCGTTAACTTGTTAGGTTGTGTTCTGTGACCAGCTGGTCTTCAGTTCACTTCTGGTCATCATCTAGCTGGCTGGCTGGCTGGCTGACTGGCTGGCTGGGTGGCTGAGTGGTATTTTAATGTATGAGTCAAGGATCTCTGTAGGTAAGCAGACTTAGGCTTTCATGGGATGCTTCAGGTTGTGGCTTTGGGAAATGTGTGTTTGTTTTGCTGAAGAGGGATATTCTGGCAATGGTTGGTGGATTGGGAAATATAAGGAATCCACAGAAATGATTTAAAAAGTTCAAATAACTCCATCCAAAATAATACCCACTTCTCTGTCACTCATACAAAAATTAAGCCATTGAATATAGGCATGGTAGGACCTATAATCCCTGCACTCAGGAGTCTGAGGCAGGATGATAGAGAGGTATCCTGGGTCTAGCATGAACCATGTATTTCTGTCTCAAAACATCATTGGGTGGTGGAAGGCCAATGGGAGAAAGACCAAGCACATTTTAGTGTCTTCTTTCAATGAACTATTACATAGCAGTAAAAATGTTAGATACTTAGGAATATACTCTATAATAAACAGTTTGATAGCATACGTCTTCAACATCAAAAGGAGGAAAGAAAGTACCCAAAAACCAGGTGGTTGGAGGCTTCATTTTCTGTTTCTAAAAATGAATTTCTGGTAACTATGAACTTTTCTCCTGTAAGTATTTTTTAAATAATTAGGATAAAATTAAAATTTAGAATCATTTTTTAAAAGTATACCTGGAAGGACTGGAGGTTTGGCTCAGTTGATGGAACACTTCCCTTGAGAGCAAGAAGCCCTGAGTTTAGTCCTCAGAACTCATATGAAGATGCTGTGTGGTAGCCCTGGCTTGTTACCAGGGAGGCAGAGACAGGAAAAAACAGTGTCTCACTGGCCAGCCAGTCTAGTCTAACTGGTAAGCTCCATGACAATGAGAGAGCCTGTCTCAAAGAATGTAGATGGTGTTCCTGAAGATGGAACACTGGGACTATCCTCTGGCTTCCACACACACATGTGCGAGCACACCTGAACATGCACCAATGCACTCATTTGTGCACACACATGCATTGAAGAATCTACCTTGAAATACTTCCATCCATCCACGGGGATAAGTCTCCAAAGAAGAACTCAGTAGAGGAAGAAAGGAAGGAAGGAAGGACATTGCAAGGTGTATGTGTTCTGTGCTCCTGTTGATAGGAAGCTTCAGTGCTGTGTATCCCTGGTGGGTTTTTAAGCATCTGTACGGAAACATAGAGAACCCTGAAGACATGAGCATTACTGAAGACAGGGTTACCTCTGGGGTAAAAGGAGCAGGAGAGGGTTGCAGGATGAGTATACAAAGCCTTAGCTTGCTTGTGAATTGTTCTTTTCCTTAGCTTGGTAATAATGAGAACATAACTACCCACTATACTTTTTTAGAAGTGTGAAATATATTTTATTGAGTTTTTTCTGTATTTTCCCCCACAACCTTTAGATCTTAAAAATGGCTCCTTACATGATCATGGTATTATACACACACATGCACATGTCCATACAAACGCACATGCACATACACAGGTACGTGTGCATATACATAAACACACTAATTTTGGTACTAGGAGAAAGCAAAATTCAAGTCACATCCATTTTCAGAATTCTAGTGTAGTTCTGAGAATGATTCCTCATCCCACTGTTTCCTCATCATTAACATAGGAGGGGGTGCAGACAAAGGACCCTGTGATGCCATGTATGACTCAGAGGCTCCTTCAGGCCATCCCCCTTTTACAGAACCATATCTCTCACCAGAACAGAAATGTGTCTTAGGTGGCTGCACTTTGGAATAGTTTATAATGATGAATATATCATACCAAGAAAAAACCATCCTTTTGCAAGCCAACTTTTACCCCTGGCAACACGTAAGTTGAAAAGAACTCTTGCTCTGTGTGCTCACACTGTGTCTTGTCTTCCCCTGAATGGAACAGATGCAATGTAGACGACTCTGGTGCAATAATGTGGATGGAGCACACAAAGGCTGCAGGACTCAGCACACGCCCTGGGCTGATGGAACTGAGTGTGAGCCTGGAAAGGCAAGTAGCATGGGGTGGTGTCTCTCCTCCTGGGACAGAAAGGCTCCTGACTTGGGTGGATTCTGTGCCGTGTGTGGCACATAATATATTACAGTGTGGTTCAACATACAGATTCTTTTGAGGATGAAAGTATGGCTTACAATTAAGAACTCTGGAAGTTAATTTTAATAGATAAACCATTTAGTGTGTGGTGATTTTTTTTTCCCTTCTGAGAGTGGCACTGGAAAGCTATTATGATCAAGCATATTAGAATCCAAGAAATGCCCAGACACTGCAAGCCTGATGCCCTCACTGTTGTTTTACCAACTATGTTTTCTTTTATATAGTGCCATGATGTTACCAGATTCTCATAAGCTGGTTTTGGTTTTAATGATTCTCACCAATTCGTTAATAACTAAACAAAACGCACTGTTTGTGTGGGCCAGTGATAACAGAGTCCCACGTCATTAGGAGTATGATTAATCTAACCTTCTGTACCTTGTGTGTACCTCCAAACAGTGGCCATGGGCTTGTCATATCCTCTTCATCATCATACCCAACCATTCACTGAAGGAAATTTTAGCTCTAGGTCCACATGGCTTGTGTCACTCACCAGGGATGCAATCTGTTGGCACTATTTCCAAAACTCTTGGCATCCTTATCATTTCTTGCCTTTTCTCTCTCTCTCTTTTCCCATTTTTTGTTTTGTTTTGTATTTCCTTTGAACATCTGATTTATTGTGCCTCCACTTTACCTTGTAGATCTAATAATATCCAGGATGTTTCCTTGGAAGAATCACTGAGAAATCAATAGCTTTATTCTCCCTTACCTGATTTTATACACAGAGAACTGAAAAAAAAGTTTCTTATCCTAAGATCAGTCAAATCATTTAGGGAAGAACCACCCCAAACCCTTCCAGGGTGGACCCTCCTCACCATAGTTCTTTCTGCCTCTTGCTTCTGAGAGACAGTGGGTTGCTTGATGGACCCTGAACTCAGCTATCTGAGCGACTTTATTTTCCAATGGTCAAACATGAGGACTCCATTTTCATCACCTATATCTCAATGATTAAAGGAAATAGAGGATATGGAAATTGTTTGGTTAAGTTATATTTTTGAAGATGATTTTGTATTGAGTTGATGACAAAGTCAGCTCACCCCTCCACTTCCGCTGGGCTTTTCCAAAGCTGTAATCTGAAGTTTAGCTTTCCCTAGTGATAGCCTCCAAAGAAACAATAGACCTAATAGCTTCTGGAACTTTCATTATCTTCAAAGAACTGTAGGTCTCTTTGTTCAAAAACTGAAGTTTGAATTTTTTATGGAGCATTAAACTTAGTGTGTCAGGGTGGAGAGATGGCTTAGTAGTTGAGAGCACTGACTGCTCTTCCAGAGGACCCATGTTCAATTCCCAGCACCCACACGGTGGCTCACAACTGTCTATAACTCATATGCATGCAGTGTCCAGACATATGCAGACAAAACACCAGTACACACATAAAAACAACAACAACAACAACAACAACAAAACCTTAGTGTGTCAGTGGGTGCAGGACCACAGGTTTTTGTGGGCATGTACTTCACAGGTTTACACAGCAGTCATCAAACATTGAACATGATACTCAGTCTTACACAGTCAAGATGGAATTTCTGAGTCCTTCTAAACATGGTAACCCAGAGGCTGCTACCAGTAGCTAACAATAAGCAGGACTTCTCCTTGACAACTTGGTTAGTTGAGCCAACTGTCTCGCTCAGATTGACTGATCTCAGCAAAATCACTGGCATTATATTGTGGTTCTTCATCTGTCTGATCTACCCACCCTTGTGTCTGTTTCTGACACTTGTTATTGCTGGGAAAACCACAACAAAGGAGCATTCCCAAGAATATGGTGAAGTGACTTGTATTTAGTGAAACTGTCACGAAAGGACTCCCAAGCTCCATGCAGTTGCAGGGTTTCCCACCAATTCTGGACCACAGAAAGACTTGAAGGAGGGCTGCTGTGTCTGCTTCTCAACTTCTACTTTTGCAGACAGTCAGGAGACAATAGCTTCTGATGGGGAGAAGAAGTCTTGGGCATCCTTTCAGGAGACCCTATCTTCAATGCTTAATGAATTCAGCTAGAGCACGGAGTTCAAGCCTTCTACAGAATATGTGTAGACCCCTGTTGACCAATTTTAGAAAAATAGCTGTGCAGAGAAGATAAGTTATATTCTTAATTGTGCTTTAGAACCTTGGCAAGGTCTAATGGCTCTTACTAAAGATAGATCTAGATACAGGGACACGGACACACACACACACACACACACACACACACACACACACATATTCTTCATATTGTTCAGACCAAAGGAAATGTTTATGTTGGCATAGAAGTTGATTATTTTGTTCGTTTGTTTCATGTTGACTGCTCAGATTTGACAGTGTATTCCTTTTCTCCACTTACCAGCTCATTCTCACTCTCCTTGCCCCAGGGCCTCTTTTCCCTCCCCTTTCCCTTCTTTCTGCTCCACTCAATCCATGGTAAATCTATCTTGAGCTAGATTTCTAACACAGTGTTATTTTGATGAATGACTCACTAATGCCTCCTTATATTCTCCATTCTCTTGTTAAGCCCATGAACATTCTCATTTTAAACCTGTTTGTGATCCTGAAGTTCAGAACTCTCTTGTTTCAAGAGTCTTTAAAACAAACTTGGCCTCCACCTCCCCTTTCTGACCTCTTAGAAAGCTGTGTGTATGAAAAATCTCATTGGAATGGTTTTGGACTCTGTTAAGAAAGGCTGGGGCAAGAGATGACTCAGTGGGTGAGAGTGCTTGCTATGCGGGCATGAGAACCTGAGATCAATTTCTAGTGCCCGTGTAAACAGCTATGTATGGCCACGCACAGGCCTGTAACCCCAGCATTATGGTTGGTAGGAAGAGAGAGGAGGATCACCAGGGCTTGCTGGAAGTCAGCCTAGCTCCAGGTTGAATGAGAGACACTGCCTCAAATGAAGAGCCACTTTATTAGAGTGACCAAAGATAACACCCCTTCTTCTTCTTCTTCTTCTGGCATGCGCACACAGGCAGATATGCATACCACTCCACACTCACACAGATACACATGAAGAGACACATACTGGCATATGTGTGTGTGCGCGCGCACATGCATACACCAAAAGACTGACCTGATTTCAACCCAATCCACTAGCCATTTAATGCTTGTTGTGATAAAGCGCCATGATAAAAGTAACTTGGGGTGAGGAGGGTTGGTTTATTTGGCTTACAGGATCAGATCACATTCCTTCACTGAGGGAAGCCAAGAAAGGAACTCAAGCAAGGCAGGGAATTGGAGGCAGGAATTGAAGCAGAGACTGTGGAGGGGTGCTGCCTTTTGACTTGCCTCCTCACAGCTTGCTCAACCTGCTTTCCTATGCAACCTAGGACAGGTACCAGCCATATGTGGCCTCTTGAGCATTTGAAAGGTCACTATCGTCTATGATGTTACTTATGCGCAGAGTAGGATCTTAAAACAAAGCATGGGGGGAAAAAAGAGGATCAAAAATTTTACAGTCTGGTTGTGGTAGTGCATACCTTAAGACTAGAAGTCAGGAGGCAGAGGCAAATGGACCTCTGTGAATTCAAGGGCAGCCTGATCCACATAGAAAGTTCCAGGCAAGTAAAGACTGTGTAAGTGAGTCTTTGTCTTAAGAAGGAAAAAAATCACCGCAGGGTGAGAGAAATGGCTCAATGGTACAGAGCACATACTGTTCTTGGCAGAGACCTGAGTCAGGTTCCCAGCACCCATTATACCTTCCTCAGATGCTGTGAGAAGATAACTACAGAGGAAGAGTCCAGGATAGCACAAGACTTTACTCTTCCATTCCCCACCAAGCCTTTCTTTCCTGGGAGGGATGAACATTCCCTCTGTATCCTTAACCTGTCTCTTACTTGCCTCTGCACACCATCCTGGCCTCCTCCACCCTCCACCTCTCACCTCACTCCTGCTCCCCCACAGAGACTTCACAACAGCCCAGCTTCACTGCTCCTCTTTGGAGATCTGAGGGAGCCACAGGGATCACCCTCCTGTGGCTGTGGCCGCTGCCACATTTTTTGTCCCCTGACCAGTTGCCTGGGTTTTAGGTCACACACATACAATAGCAGAAAGTCGAAATAAGCTCATCCACTCCCTGTCTTGCTGGGGAGTTTTATTGCATTTTATTATTATCATAATAATAATATTATGATCCAGAGTATAGAGTCTGAAACTATCAGAAAAAAAAAAAACTATAGCAAAGTGTAGGACTCTGTGATCTGTCCCTTTTCCTTTAGTCTGATCCTAAGTGATTGGGAGTGGGTTTATATGGTGGCGCATGCCTTTAATCCCAGCACTCGGGAGGCAGAGGCAGGTGGATCTCTGTGAGTTGGAGGCCAGCCTGGGCTACCAAGTGAGCTCCAGGAAAGGCGCAAAGCTACACAGAGAAACCCTGTCTCGAAAAACCGAAAAAAAAAAAAAAAGAATTAAGTAGCTAACTTCCCCTCCCCAGTTTAATCAATATTGGGGTTTTGAAATCAAGGGTATTAATAAAGCCTTCGATTTTAGCAAGATTGTAGAGTCTTAAAGCCTTGCTAATCGAGAGTCACACTGCAAATTCTCTAATTCATTTTGGCCCCCATCTGCAGTCCATGCCCCATTTCCATTCCTCATTTTTCCAAGTACACAGACTAATTGAGCAGTTTAAAGCTGGCCATTAGGACTACCCATTTAGTGTGGAGCCAGCCACTCACTGGCCTGTGTTTATCAGAGCAAGCAGTAAATGCAGACACCGCCTAAAATCAATGAGCATCATATTAAAATGCCTGCAGTATCCATTATTCATAGAAATAGCAAATTTGCAGTGTTCCAAACCAGCACATGGGGGAAAACTTAAAAATGTGATGTACTTCTGCAGCCAGCTGGTCCTAGGATGACTCACAGCACCAAGCTCTCCCTCACTGCTCTCCTTATTAAATACAGCACTGCAAGTTTGGATTTTGTGTTCCCAAAGAGATGGAGGCCCCTGCGACTGATGGATCCTGGGGAAGTTGGAGTCACTTTGGAACCTGCTCCAGAACATGCGGAGGAGGCATCAAAACCGCCATCAGAGAGTGCAACCGACCAGAGTAAGTTCCGAAGTCTATCGTTGATGTCACTGATGCAGCAGGGTGGAAGCTACTCAAAAGGAATTCTTCAGCTGGGGGCTGAGGAAGAGGGAGCGGTGACCTTCCAGGGCTGTGAGACCCAGGGTACCCCCACCACCTTAATTCCACAGTATTCTTTTTCTTTCCAGATCTGCTGCTATTCCTTAAATTTGTCTGTCACACAATTGATACTTTTGCATTGGCTGCTCTTAATGATCGGGCATATCTCATTTCATCCTAGAGTTTGGGATAGCATGTTCATTACAAGTGCATTGCAAAAGAAATGAGGACCAGCCGGGTGGTGGTGGCACACACCTTTAATCCCAGCACTC